>JBBPUB010000033.1:0-27780 GCA_038094415.1 Xerocomus alliaceus | reverse complement strand
CTGTTTGAGGATGAAACGCAGTACTAAGCTTTGTTTGAATAGATAATGCTTTGTTGATTTCTGTCATTACTTGCGCTGCAAATTGAGGTCCTCTATCTGAAACAATGGAAGATGGAAGACCATGATGCTTCCATACGTGATTGAGAAATAATTGTGCCATATCCAGGGCACTACACTGCTTAGTGCAGGGAATAAGTTCAACTTCTTTCGAAAATCGATCTACGACTGTGAGAATTGAATCGAAAGATCTGGATTTTGGCAGATCAGTGATGAAATCAGCGGAAATATGACTCCAGGGTCTTTCTGGAATCAGTAAAGACTGCAATAATCCACTAGGGGCTTTGTTGTTTCCTTTGAATCGTTGGCAACATTCACAATGAACCACGTATTCTTTTATGAACATGGATATTCCTGGCCACCAATAGAATCTGGAAATTAAATCCAAGGTTTTCTCGTATCCAGGATGGCCTGCTATAGGGGAATCATGATATAGTCTGAGAATGTCCATCTTAATCAGGGCAGAATCTGGTACGTATATGCGGCCTTGTGGATCATGCAACAAGCCATCTTTTTTTTCGAGTAAAAAGTGTTTTCTTCCAAGATATATGGTATCTTTCTCCGTAAGCTTACAAAGCTCATTGAATATAGATTTATTGAGTTGTTCGCCTTCATCGGAGATGAGAATTGGAGTTGCTTGCTCCATAGATCCAATCTGCTCTGGCGGCATTACCAATACTCCTTTGTTATCTTGATCAATACCGATAGCGTGATCTTCCCTCCTAGAGAGCACATCGGCTTTTCCCATTGTAGCTCCGGGCTTATGTATCCATTTTAATTGGAACCGAGATAAATATTGTGCCCATCTAGCTTGTCTTTGATTGAGATCTTGTCTCGTCTGATACCATTGAAGATTCTGGTGATCATTCCAAATTTCCACTGGAAATCTGGCTCCTTCGAGATAATGTCTCCATTCTTCTAAGGCCCTAATGACTGAGAGCATCTCCTTATCAGAGATGGGATAATTTCGTTCTGCGGGTTGCATACTATGCGAAGCGTAAGCGACAGGATGCCATTTGTCATTCTTCTTTATGGAGAGCACTGCTCCCGTGGCATAATCTGAAGCATCAGCTTCTAAGCGAAATTCACAATCTATATCAGGATAGGCTAAAACTGGGGCCATGATAAATGAGTTTTTAAGCATTTCAAATGCCTTTTGTTGGTCGGTGCCCCATTCAAATGGAGTTTCCTTTTTTAACAGATCATTAAGTGGTCTAGCCACGTTGGAGAAATTGGAAATGAATCGACAATAAAAATTAGCCAGTCCTAGGAAGCTTCGTACTCCTTTGATGTTAGAGGGGATGGGCCATTGTGTAATAGCCTCTACCTTCTTTGAATCCATAGAAATGCCGTTCTTTCCCACAATCATGCCAAGAAAATCTACTTCTGTAACATGAAAGCGGCATTTGGGGGCTTTTACAAAGAGGTCATTTTCCTTTAATCTTCATAATACTTCTATCACGATTCGATCATGTTCTTCCTGGTTATCTGTTTTTGTAAAGATTAATAGATCATCAATGTAGACCACCACCACATCGTCCATATCAGTGAAGATTTCATTCATCATTGCTTGGAAAGTGGTGGGGGAATTGCATAACCCAAAATACATTACGAGAGGTTCATATGCTCCTCGGAAACATACGAAGGCTGCTTTCCATTCATCTCCTTCTTTGATGTGTACGTTATTGTATCCCCATCTCAGATCCATTTTGGTAAACAGTTTGGCGTCTTTCAACTTGTCTACAAGTTGAGAAATCAATGGAAGGGGATAATTGTTTTTGACAGTATGTTCATTGAGGTATCGGTAATCCTGTACCATTCATTTTCCACTGTCTTTCTTTGAAACAAAGAATATGGGGGAAGTTTGTAGAGATTTGGAAGGACAGATATATCCCTTTTGGATTTGCTCATCTAGGAATACTGTAACTTCTTCTTGTTCATCTATAGATAAGGGAATGATCCTTCCTTTTTGGGGTTTAAAATCTTCTTGTAATTCTATTGCATGATCCCATGGTTTTCGTAAAGGCATTCTCTTGGAATCCTTTTTGGAAAATACTGTAAGATAGTCATGGTATTCCGACAGAACTAGTTGCTCAGGGGGTATTTCTTTCAGTTGTACCTTTTCAAGGATTTTCTGTTGTTCCGTATTCCTTTCTAAGGAATTTATCCAATGGTACATGTGATAACTTTGATCAAGTTGTTCTTTTTTCAGCATTTGTAAAAACTTGCTTGGGGTGGAATCACCTTGTTGGAGATTTCGACAGTGTTGGGGACATCTTATCAATCTAACTGACCCAGTAGTCCAATCTATATCAGGGTTGTGGCGCTGTAACCACTCATATCCCAGAATAAATTCGAACTTTCCCAAATCGGTGACCTCTGCTGTCAATTTCTCATGATGACCTTCATATTCCATAACAAGCTGACAGTTATGCATTATCTTTCCTGCTGCATTCAAGGTACCATCAGCATTATACACCGCTATAGGGTGTCTTAAAGGGGTTAAAGGTAGGTGAAGACGCTGTGCAAAACTTTGATCAATGAAGATTGCATTTGCTCCAGAGTCTAGGAGGGCAGATGTTTTTGTGAAAGGTATGTTTAACTTTGGGGTAATCTTTATTGATAAAACTAAATCTCTCTTGGGATTTAAGGTTCGTAGGAAGTGAAACTCCGTTTCCTTTAAATCGGGTAATAGATCGTCAAGATCTTTTTTGGTCAAATCTGGATACATGGTGTGAACATCACGTCATTTTTGTTCAGGTGTAGAAGTAGAAGTTTCCATACTTCGTATCTCCACTACTTCTGGGAAAACTTTCTCTTTCGTGGTTATATGCAAATCAAGCACCGGTGTTTCGCCCCGGCCAAGCTCATCATCTAGATGAGACTTGCATGTCGGTAAAGATAAAGTTTCTTCTATTTCCAGAATAGAATATCAATTCGGGCTTCCTCCTTTCCCAGATCTAGGGGGTTGCCCTAATCTTTTCCCTTCCTGGAAATTGTTTTGTAATCTTGGAACCAGGCATAGGTTTCGTCAAAATCCATTCCTGCAATAGACTTACTCCAGTCTCTCTCTTTTCCTTTTCTTGATACCTCTTGTGCTTCTTCAGAGTTCATTTCTCTGATATTTCTAGAGGGTCTTCCTGTAGCACACCATTTGGCATGTCCTCCCCTGAGGAATTTACACTTTTCACATGCCTTTTTGGGTTTTGGGCATTTTGATGCAACATGAGGACCCTGACAATTAAAGCACTTTAAGGGTCTTTGCCCTTTTTGGATGGCATCTATGTCCATGGCATTTGGATCTTTTGTGGGTCTAGCGATTTGATCGGCGGTTCCTCGTCGAATAAACCCTAAAAGTTCCTGTCTTTCTCCATATTCCTTTACTTTAGTCATGAACGTAGTGCAATCTTTATATTGTCCATCTCGTAGAAAAAGGTATTTGACCATATCTTGATTCATGTTTCTTTCCATGATCTGCAAGATACGATCTCCGTCGTATTCTGCTGTTGCTAAGTAATTTTCCAATTTAATAAGGTATTGGGCTACTGTCATTTTCTCGGTTTGTTTCAAATTTTCAATTTGTTGTCTAGCCCATTTCTTTTCATTGGTTAAGCAGAAATGGAGCTCAATAAGCTTTTTGAACTCCGGCCAATCTGTCTCATCCCCTTTTAGAATTTTGTTCAGATGTGCTCGTGCGAATGCTCCAGCATCTCCTTTTGTCATTCGTGACAATATTGCTTTTACACCTGCTTCTCCTTTTAGAGCTCCTAAATTTTCTTGTCTCCACACTTGGGCTTTCGTCCACCATTCTTCAAACTTCCTGCCCCTAGTACCATCGTACTCTCCTGGATCAGCTATGATTTTGGTTATGCATGGTCCTCCTCCAGAGGAAGAGGGACCTGCTTTTACTTGTTCTTCCATTTCTAGGATATCGTCTCACAATTTCCTATTTTCGTGTAATATTTGTTCCATAGCCTGGCTATGTATATTGAGATATTCCTTGAGATGAATCCCTAATTGGGATAAATCATTTTTGCTTGATCCGGCTAGCACATCCAGTGCGTGAACTAGGTGCTCGGGTAATGCCATTGTTTTTTAATCAAATGCGGCGATAGTGGTGTTGTCGTCCTCCCGATCTGATCTTACTAACTCTGGAACGTGCCAGTCGTTTTCGTTAAACCAACCTCTGTGGTATCTCCAATTATCTCCGGAGGCTTTAGTCGGGCTTACTATGCCGAAGCTTATTCCAAAAGGGTTTTCTTCGGTTTTATAGGCGTGTACTACTGCGAGTATAGGTGCGTTTCAATCAACAACAAGTTTTATGATCCAGCAAACAACGAGGGTGCAGATTAAGAAAATTCCAATGAATGTGGTGAGGATGAGTTCAAATGTTGAAATCATCTAGTAGTGTTGACAGTTGTGGGGGCGTTGTTGGAGTCCTTCTCCAAAGATCCAACCATCTGAGGTTGCGTTGGTGGCAGGGACTACTCCTATGAAGGTGGAGTAAGGGGTTCTAAAAGTCCTACTTCGGTTTCCTACGAATAGGATCGGGACTTGTGAATCTGTTGCGTATTTGGCAATCCACCTAAGGAAGTAGATTGTAATGATGTAAAAAATCAGGCTAAAGGTGAGGAGAATGACAATTAATTGCATTCAATACTTGTAGGAGCGAGGCGGGATGTTTCGTAATCCTATCCTACTTCCTCTTTCTATTCCCCTCTTTATCTCCTGCTGATATTGCCGGCATTGCCTTTTTCTCGGCGGTGGCGGTGCTGCAGGTGCTTCTTCGAACTCGTACTCCGACCAGCCTTCTGATCTTCTTCTTTTGGGAAGGTTGAAGGTCTGACTATAGAAATCGGCCTGTACCGTCGAAGCTAAAGCGTAAAATCCCCTCTCTTCTTCTGAGGGCAGCCAATGCAGTGGTAACTGATTGGCGACGTCTATAATACTCGGACCCGGACTGCAGTCATTCGGGTCGGGGGTAGGCGGAAGGAGGAGGTCGGGGCTGTCTTCTTCTCGCTCTTCTTTCGTAGGGGTGGATATTGTAAGGGGGACGACTATGTCCTCTTCCTTCAAGTCGGTGGCTGGTGATGTACTCTCTTTGCAGCCTTTCTCTGATCTCACATCTCTATTGATCATATCTCTCACGATTGAGTCCCAATGGGGGAAGCCTGGTAAAGAACCTTCTAACTCTTGTAAGAAGGCGGTGGCTGGCGAGACGGATCTGTTCCCACCATCCGGGACCTGTGCGGCCTGTTCTTGCCCTTCTCTCGGCTCTGTCTGTTGGCAACCGATGATAAAGGGATGAAGGGAGTGGTGGAACTGGGGAAAGGACACTAGTACTCGTTAGTACTGGTCCTGTAGTAGAGGGGGTCACTAGAGAAAATAAGAGTCTAGTTTAATGAAACGGCAGAACCCTCTTTGGAACTTGAACTGGCTCTACTACAACTATCAGCTAAAATAAGAAGAGACTACTAACTCGTTCTGTTGAGGAAAGAGTTTTGAAGTGGCAGGAGTGACTTAGTAGTCAAGTTCTGGAGAAAACCAAGAGACTAGACTGGGAATCTACCCAGCGTCGTCCTTGGGGTTTATATACTACTATACTATTTATACATGTTTGTCTAACCCTAATAACGGATTAGGTATAATGCTATGCTTACGCAGTAGAGTGGTGACTAAGGTAAAAGTCCATGTTATAGCTATCCAATAGCGATAAAGGTGTACCACAGCCTCTAGGGCTGAGGGGAGCAGAAATGAATAACACATTTTGATACTGTGGGTGGCAGATTAAATGGAAGAGAAGCCGCAGCAGTGGTAATGAACTGGGCTGTGACATAGCCATGAACAGCATGGAAATGAAAAGAATCACTCGGTGATTAAAAGGGCATTGGCTACATGTGTTAGAAGTCTAGAAGGAACACGGTAATGCCCGTGTCAAAGAATAGCCAAATGGAGATAGATCTGATTGGGAAGAAGCATAGAAGATAAGCACAATCAGATTAGTCATGAAACAATAAGATAAGATCAAACAAAAAATATATGCTAAGTCTGTTGTGATGAAGAGTCGACCGTATACGAAACGGCAAGGATTGTCACAGTAAGTCCAAACGGCATCACTAGCCACTCATATGAGCCATAGTGAGTTTGGAAAGAAGTCTTCCACTCATCGCCCTCGGCAATGTGGACCAGATGGTATGCATGCTGGAGGTTAAGCTTGGTGTAGATCTTCGCTTGACTCGGAGCATCTAGGAGGTCAGAGATGCAAAAAAGGGGGTAGCAGTCTTTCTTCGTGATCTTGTTGAGTTCTTGGAAGTTGATGCAAAGACAGAGTAAACTGTCCTTCTTGTGGACAAACAGGACTGGAGCGGCATGGGTGGAGGATGAGAGACGGATGAATCCATTGGCTAAGTGTTCATCAAGGAATGTCTGGAGTGCCTCAAGCTCAGAGGTGGAGAGAGAGTAGGTGGTGCCCAGCGGAGGGGATGTGCCATCTTCCAGATTGATCTTGAGGTCATGTTCACGGTGCGGGGCAAGGGTAGAGGCCTTGCTCTTGCTGAACACATCCGCAAAGTCATGGTAGTCTGAAGGAACTTTGGAAAGATCAACTGGGTCCAGAGTGGTGGAAGATGCTTGGAGTTTAGTATCCTTTGGGCAGAGTTGCAGGCTAAATTGTACAGAGCCCTGGAGGTGACAGGCCAACACAAACGCAGGTGTGTTGATTAGTGCAATGGGTGGAGCCTTGTAATCACAGAAATGCAGTATATCTGGGGGTGTAGAGTCAGCTGGAGGACGCAGGTCCGAAGGCTGTGGAGTTGAGCTCGGGGTTGTTGGCACAGTCTGTTCAGGTGTGTGGAACGAGATACTGCTCGAGATCCAATCAATCAACAGATTGTAGCAGGCAAGCCAGTTATCTTCTAGTACAAGAGAACAAGATCCATCCAATGGAGTGATGTAGAATGTCGTCAGAGTGATATCACCAGTTTTGAAGCAGATAGAGAGATCTAGTGCTTGAGTAATGGAGAAGTTGGAAGTTCTGTTGAATAGCTGGAGTTCAAGTGGAGGGACAGAGTATGGAAAAAGTCCATGATTATTAATGAAGGTAGTGTCTATAAAACAATCGAAAGAGCTGGAATCTACAAGTGCAGAAAAAGATGGAATATCATACAAGAGTATGGAAACAGATGGCATAAGAAAACGGGGATCTGAGAGAGCGGACCTCTTTTGGTGCATGGGCAGAGTCAACACAACCTCAAGTCTGTGCAGAGTCTACGAGGTCATGGACTATTTTTTTGCCTCCGTTTTAGAGGCCTCTGGTTTGTCTTCTGGAGTTGCGGTTGTAGCTGCACAAGCCTTGGATGCCCAGGATGAAGACTTTGGGCATTCCTTTGCCTTGTGACCAGCTTGGCCACAAAACATGCATAGGTTGTTGTCAAAGCAGCACTTTTGCTCAGCTGCTGTAAGCTTGCTGTCTTTTCCTAGCTTAGACAACAGATCGGGGTTGGGGGTTGTGGAGGATCTGGAGTTGGAATTACTACTGGAGTTGGGGGTTGAGGAGCCCTTGGTAGAACTCCTAGGTTTATTGTTAGAGGTAGTGGCGGGTGGTGTTGTGGAGGTGGGGACCTTGGGATTGTTGTTCCCAGAGTTAAATCCAGAAGCCTTGTTGGCCTGGGATATTTCTTCTCAATGCTCCCAGTAGTGGTGGTTGATTTGTTGTGCCATTGCACAGAGGTCGTGGAGATTGCTCAGCTTGCCAAGCTGAGACAACTCATCCTTGATTCTGTTGGGGAGTCCATTATAGAAACTCCAACAAAGTGCTCTGGGGCCCCATTCCTGGACTTGGCTCATCAGTCTGTTCCAATGGACTACATAGTTCAATATATGCTGGGTGTCCTTCATGCAGAGCTGCTCAAGTTGAGCCTTTGCATTGCCAATGGAGTTGTGTGGGCTGAAGTTTGATTGTAGCTCATATAGAAACACTTCCCAGCTATTCATCCAGAGCAGGCAGTACTCCGAAGGTTTGCTGCTGAGAAGGTCCAGCTCGAAGTATTCAAGGGCAATACCCTTGAGGTAGGATTGTGCAAACGTGACCTTGGAATGGTCATGATGGAAGGATTTGGGGTTTGCCTGGAAGTTTAGTTCGCACTGAACTATGAATGACCGGAGTTTCTGGGGATCCAACCTGTCAAATGGGTCTGGCTCCCAGACCTTGGTTTTGGGAGTGTCTGAGGAGTTGTGCTGGAGTGCATTCCAGGTCATGTCCTGAATTGCATCAGCAAGTTGGGTAAATGGCTTAAAGGCCAGGGGTACATTGTTTGGCTGGGGGTCATCATCATTGTTGTTGTCGGAGGAGTCACCTGGATCGGAAGGATTGGATGGTGGTGGTCCTTCACCACCATTATTTCCTGAAGACAGAGGTGCAGGCTTGTAGAGTCCGTCATTGAGTTTAGGATCATCCCAGAGTTCACAGATCTGGGGGGAAGTAAGGACTGTCTCAGGAAGAGCGGTAAGGGGAGAGTCAAAGGGGCCAGCAGGAGTGATGCGACAGCGGGGCGCTGTGGAAATAGACAGAAGTACTACCGGTCTAGCACTGAAGCTGTGGAAATCACTGGGGATGGTGTGAGAGGAGCCAAATACTAACTTGAGACATTGACAGGGAGTCTGGGTGTGGGACATAGGTATGAAGGGGTGTTGTGAGTACAAGAGTGAGTTTGAATATACTGTTAAGTCTGGTTCCTCCAAACAAGTCTGACAAGGTCCAGAACAGAGTGGTAGAGGGAGGGCAAGGAGGAGAAGGGTGAAACAGAGTGGGTGAGGATTTTCAGCGCAGGACTTATGTGTCACACCCTTGTACTTGCTATCCTTGGGGTCAGGGGTCAGGTGAGCACTAGGCTCAAAGTCGGAGTTGTATAGAGGAGACTAAGTTAATATTCAAACTGGAGAATGTATAGATTGGAAGTACAGTATTTATACTATGGAGTTGCACTGGATTAGTAATGGAATGGAGGAGATTCATAAGGTATGAATAAGGATAAGTAATTGAATGAGTAAGATGGAGTTTGGGAAAACAGATACCGGAGAAGTGTTAAGATTGGTCACTCCAGTCCTCCAGAAGGAAGTCCGTGGGCACAGGAGTAGGAGCAGAGTAGCAGAGCAGACGGGTGAGTCTCAGTGCAGGACTTATGTGTCGTGCCTTGTGTAGGTTTAACTCTTCGGAGGAGGGATGTGAGGGAAGGAAGGAGACAACCGGAGTTATCCAAATTGATATTTAGACTGAGGAGTGTACAGTGAAGTAACTATGATATTTATACTACCGGAGTTGTATCACATTACTAACGGAGTAACTGTGGAATGGGATGATAAGTAAGACAGGAATGAGAAACCTGGAGCTGTGCACCAGAGATGCGATATGCTGGACTGCGTATCTAAGAATGAAGATTCAATAAAATGGACAGGCACAGCCAATCAGAGAACAAAGATGAACATAAAAGGAAAAGTCACATGGGTCCAGAGATTCTACACATATAAATGGAGGAGATCACTCTGGAGTTGTTGAGGAGTTGGATGCAGAGTTCCAGAGTAGGAACAGCATATAACAAGAAGCAGAAGTAGAACTAACTAGAAGAATCTATGAATCAAATGTTCGAGAAACTAGGTGAAAGGGTATCATGGATATTGTGCTGGAGATGTGTCAGAGATGATACTGGAGTACCAGAGTTGGACCAGTATGTGACAGATACCAGCTCTCTCCCTCTGGACTTACCATGTCTTCAGAGAAAGTCAAAGCTATCCAGGACTGGCCTGAGCCTTGGAAAGTCAAGGACATCCAGTCCTTCCTAGGTTTCACAAATTTCTATAGGCATTTCATTTACAATTATTCTAACATTGTCATTCCTTTAACTTGACTTACATGAAAAGGTATTCCATGGCATTTCTCCAACAACTGTTACTCCACCTTCCAGACACTCAAGGATGCCTTCACCTCTGCTCCAATCCTCACCCATTGGGTTCCAGATGCTCCAATCATAGTGGAGACTGATGCCTTCAATTATGTGATCACTGGTATTCTTTCTATCTGTTGTATGGACAAGGAAATCCAGCCAGTTGCCTATTACTCTTAGACACTCCACTTCCTGGAGTTAAACCATGACATCCATGACAAGGAGCTACTTGTCATCCATGAAGCATTCCAGACTTGGCAGCACTACCTCAAAGGGTCTGATACTCCAATTGACGTCATCACCAATCATAAAAATTTGGAGTACTTTGCCATAACTAAACTCCTGACCTACCAGCAAGCCTGGTGGTTGAAGTTTCTTTCACAATTTAACATGATTGTTTGTTTCTACCCCAGATGCCTTGGAGTAAAGCCCAATGCCCTCACTAGACACTGGGACATCTATCCCAAAGAGGGGGATAAGGACTACACTTGTGTCAACCCCCACAATTTCCACCTGATATTCATGCAGGAACAGCTCACTGCATCCCTATGGGCCACCTACCTCATAGCTCTAGTTCTCTGGACCAGTATTCTTTTTGACATCAAATCACTCCACAATAATATCCTTTCTGCTCTCCCCTCCAATCCCATTACTGCCATCCATCTCTCTAATGCTGACTCCAATCCCTGCTGGTCTGTCAACTCCAATGGCTTCCTACATCTGGATGATTGTATATATGTTCCAGACACTAACAATCTCTGATTCCAAGTGCTCTGATATAAGCACAACCATCCATTATCTGAACATTTCAGACAAAACCACATCCTGGAGCTAATCCATAGGGAATACACTTGGCCAGGCATTAGGACATTTGTTAAAGAATATGTCTCCTTCTGCACCACTTGTGCTAGAGCCAAGGTCCCAATGCATAAGCCATATGGACTCCTAAAACAACTCCTCATTCCTGAGAAGCCCTGGAACTCCATATTCATGAACTTTATTAAACAACTCCCCACATCCTCCGAACACACTACTATCCTGGTTGTCATCAACTGCCTTTCCAAGCAATGTATCTTCATTCCAACCAATGACAAGATAACATCTCTGAAGCTTGCAAAGCTCTTTCTCCTCCATGTCTTTTCCAGGCATGGAGTCCCCTCCCATATCACCTCTGATCAAGGCTTGGAGTTCATCTCCCATTTCTTTCACTTGCTCAGTAAGGCCCTTGACATCCAACTCCACTTCACCTTCAAATACCATCCAGAAGGTAATGGTCAAACAGAGCATATGAACCAGACTTTGGAGCAGTACCTTTAGATATACTACAACTATCAACAAGACAACTGGTCTGAACTCCTGCCCCTAGTGGAGTTTGCATACAACAATGCTCCAAATGTGACCACCAGAGTCTCTCCATTCTTCACCAATAAGAGCTATTACCTGAATATGACAATTCATCTAGAGAGAGATCTCACCTCCACCCAAGCATGAGAATACTCTATAGATCTCAATGCCCTTTATGAATACCTCCATAAAGAGATAGCTGCTGTGCAGAAGTGATACCAAGATCCCATAGATGCCAAATGAACTCTGGTACTGGACTTTAAAGTCAGTGATCAAGTTTTCATCAAGGTTAAGTATTTCTGATCAACATGCCTCTCCAAGAAACTATTAGAAAAGAACTTGGGATTTTACACCATCATCACCCAAGCAGGCATGTACTCCTTTATGCTCCAACTTCCAGATACTATAAAGTCCATTCATCTGGTCTTTCATGTATTCCAATTAGAACTGTCCATCCTGAATACTATTCTGGATCAGATTCAACCTCTGCCACCTCTGGTCAAGATTAAAGGTGAATTGGAATACAAAATCACAGAAATTCTAGACTTGAAGATTGATTATAGACAATGAAACTGCAAGTTACTGTACTTGGTCCACTGGTTTGGATATGAAGATACTGAGGATGAGACTTCCTGGCTATTAGCCATGGAACTTGGACATGCATCCAAGCTCATTGATGACTTCCATCTGTAGTATCTGGACAAGCCCAGATCTTACTCCACTTAGTTGCTCTGTTTCAAGCTCACTCCATGTGACAAGAACAAGTCCATTATAGTAATTACCCACTACCTATTTACACCTTGGGTTCATACTCACTACCCAACTCTTCATCCTCAAACCCCTTTTTTCATGCTTCCCTCTTCTCTGTCTCTAGCTCCTTCAACTCCACCACTGCCTCTTTCACCTCTTCTCTTCCTGCCTTTAATTCTGACTCTGACTCCAAGCCATATATCTCCTTCACCTTGAGCCTCGCCAGCTCTTTGAGTACCTGGGTCTGGTGGACAAGACACCACATTTGTGTTATGACTGCCTTTTAGAGTCTGACTAGCAACTTCAAGATCTTCTAAAGGGCCCTTGCCCACTCTGGAGTTGATCCACTTGAGCTGCTTGGCCCAGCCTCCATTCCATCCTCTGTTCTCATCTTTTTTGATGGCCTCTCCACCACCTCAACCATGATCTGCTTCTTCTGCTTCTTCAGCCTCTCTGCCCCAGGTTACTCACACTTGACCTTGGTCTTGCAGCATTCCATGCACAAGGTTGATTTTCTGGGCCCAAGCTGATACTCAAGCCCATGGTTCTTACATTTCTGGCATGTAGGGGGCCCACTCCATGCCTTCTCCTTCCTCTTGTCCTTACTCTACTATGTGGCCACCTCTGCAGCCTGGCCATTGGTCAGCTTCAGACCAAACTCTATCGAAGAAGTGTTTACCCTTTTCTTTGCAGCTTCCTCTGCTGCCTTCCACTCCTCCATCCTTCTTGCTGTCTCTACCTCTGCCTCTGCCCTCTTCCTCACTTCCTTTTCAGCCTTCTTCCACACCTCCTTCTCCCTCTGCATTTTTGCCCTCTGCTGCCTTCATGTTCCATAATGCATTGTTATCATTCTTGCACTTCACAAGGCAGGCATTGTTCCACTTCTTAATATTGGCAAATTGGTTGAATATGGTAGTGATGGTTTGAAGATAAGGAGCAACCTAGGGCCTGCTGGACTTATAAATTTGAAGAACAATGAAATTCAAATTCTGCCACTCCATATTGTCCATTGACTAAATGGCCTTCAGGGGTTCAGGTCTAAGTGGGGGATACTATCATATACCAGTTTAACTCTGATACTCTGGTGACATCTCTGCTACATCTCTAGCATGATCTCCAGAATACCCTTTCACCTAGTTTCTTAAACATTCAACTTGTAGATTCTTCTAGTTAGTTCTAGTTTTACTTCTCTGATATCTGTTTTCCCAAACTCTATCTTACTCATTTGATTACTTATCCTTATTTATACCTTATGAATCTCCTCTGTTCTGTTACTAATCTGATGCAACTCTGTAGTATATAAACTGTGCTTTTGCTCTATACATACCTTAGTTTGAATATCAACTTAGTCTCCTCTAGACAACTCTAACTTCAAGCCTAGTGTTCATCTGACCCCTAACTCCAAGGATAGTGAGTACAAGGGTGTGACACATAAGTCCTGTGCCAAAAGTCCTTGCCCACTCTATTTTTGCCCTTTTCCTCACCCTCCCTCTGTTACTTTATTCTGGACCTCATTAGACTTGTCTAGAGGAACTGGACTTAATAGTTAACTTCTCATTCATGTGTTTGTTCCATAAGTAGGAGCCCTGTTTGATGCTGTATAAACTAAGTAGTAGTACTGCAACATGGTCTGTTCCATCCTCGAAACCTTGGGGTTGGTGCATGAAGATTTTGTGGTCAATTTTGCTGTGCAGAAATGTGCCAGTGACAACATCTTGACCACAGTACCATCTGTGGGCAGCAGTAAAGTGGAGTATGATGTGGAGTGAGTCAAGTTGAACAGTTGGTAAAAATGTGTTGCTATAGTCAAGGCTAGGGATCTGAGAGTAACCCTATGCAACAAGATGGGCTTTGTAGCATAGTTTGTCACCATTTGGTCCATATTTGATAGCATACATCCAGCAGCAGCTGATAACCTTGTGATCCTTGGGTCTTATAATGAGTTTCCAGGTGTTTTGTTTTTGTAGCATACCAATCTCTTCATGCATGGCTTTCCACCAGTTGTCTGCATCTGGGCCTGATATTGCTTCATGGAAGTTGTGGGGAATGTCATTGCTGTGTGCTGCAAGATAGATGATTTGTGTGATGTTGCCAATTTGGGTTGATTTAACAGGCATAGTATTTGAGTCCACTTGTTGTGCTACAGTCTGTTGCTTGGCAGTCTTGTGGCATTCATGTTGTGCCTTGTGTTCTACTTTCATCTTGTCCTTGATTGCCTTCTGGCAATCAGCTGCTTTCTTTTGCCATGATGGGTGGGTAACATATTCTGTGTGATGAGGTGCTGGGGGTGGCTCTAGCTCTTTTATAGCAGATTGGTTATCTGGCATCAGGGGTTCTGGTTCAGGGCATGGAGGTGGTGGTGCAGGTTGGATTGCTGGGCTTGGGGAGGGGTTAAGATTCATAGTGGATTGTTCATGGTTATTGTGGAAATTACTAATCAGATTATTGTTAGCTGGTGTCACCCCCTCAATTTAAGCAGTGTGGTGTTGTTGTTTGAATACCCCCTTATTTTGGGTGGTTTGGAAGGCAGTATCATTATAGATGACATGGCTAAAGACCTTTTTATAGACAATGACATTGTGTGAGGTGGTGAATTTATGTCTTGAGGGAATCCATATTTTATATGCTTTGGATCCTCATTTGAAGCCACATAAAATTCCATCTATGGAGTGTGCATCAAGCTTATGTCATTGTTCATGAAGTACTTGGACATGGCAACAGAAGCCAAATATTTGAAGGGTGGCAACACTTGGCTTCTTGTTATAGAAGGCTTCATTGGGGGTAATATAGAAGAGGGCTTTGGTAGGGGCATGGTTATGAACATGGTTAGCATATTCATATGCTTCAAACCAGAACCCTTTTGAGAGTTCTGCATCCTTAAGCATTAATAGGGCACTTTCATGGGTAGTCTGATTAAATTGCTCTGCTACACCATTTTACTAAGGAGTGTGAGGAGCTGTAAACTCATATTGTATTCCCTTCTCTCAAAAGAAGGCCTTGAAACATGTGTCAATAAATTCTCCACCTCTGTCAGAGCAGATCAGCTTCACATGTTGTTCTGTGAAAGTCTTGAGTCACTTAATAAATAATTTGATAAGCTCTGATGCTTCATCTTTGTGCTGAAGGAATTCCTTCCATCCCTTTCAGCTGTGGTCATCTACAACACCAAGGATGTATATATATCCATGGATAGAAGGGTCAAATGGGCCTTGAAAGTTCATGTATAGTCACTCAATTGGTTTTATAGCTTGATTGGTGGCTGAGGAGGGAAATGGTGTTTGGTGGTATTTGCCTTTAGCACAGCCATTGCATGGAGATAGGTTGCCGTTATCTCTAAGATCCATTCCAGTCATAAGATTATGTTGATCAAGGTATCAGAGGCTATTTAGGCTGATATGTCTAAGGTGAGCATACCAGAGGTTAAGGTTGGGTGAGGAATGGGCAGTGAATGCAATGTCATAATGTGATGTGGGTAGTGCAATAACACTGTCAATTTTGTAGAGATTGTCTTATAGTTGGCCCTCCATGACAGTTTCACCCCTTGGCTTTTTAATTGTGAGACAACCATGGTATTTGGTTATTTTCATTCCCTCACAGTCCATCTGACTCTTTGACATGAGATTGTCTTGGGCATTTGGGCAGTAGCTAACATTGTGTAGTTTGATTGTGTGGTTTGGTTTGTCATGGACACTAATAGTGACTAATATGGTTCCCATGCTGAGTACTTTGAGTTCTGGGCCATCTTTGACAATGCCCTTAATTGAGTTGTTGGTTGGGATGAATGTGATAAATGCTGAGCATTCAATACAAATATGATGGGTTGATCCACCATCAAGTATCCATTCAAAGTGGGAATGAAAGGATATGCTTATCAGATATGAGAGGTCAGAATCACTTGGTTTATCATTCAAGGCACTCTTGTTATTGGCTTTGGCTTGGTTCACCCTCTTGCTAGATTTTGGCTTGGGCTTAGCTTTGCCTTTGCCTTTTGACTTCTCCTCTTTGTTCCCTTTTTTATCATCCTTTTTCATGTCCTTATTTTTATGCTGATTGTCATACTTTAGTCTACCTGATCTATAGCAACTCTCAGTGTGGTGGCCTAAGAATTTGTAGTTGGTACAGTATGGTTCATCTGAAATTGGTATATGGCTGTGTTTGTGTTTGGATGTCTTTGTGTGGCTAGCTTGTAGGCTGGTTCCTGCAGCTTGTGATGCACATATCCCATATTCCTTTTGGATTCATTGCTTAGCTTCTGTTGATGAGTAGTGGTCCAGTTGTGATGATTCTTGCCATCTCATATATGGTCTCTGGTAGACTCTTCATTGCAATGGACTTAGCGTATACTTTTTGCTTGATCTTATCTTATCTTTTCATGACTAATCTGATCATGCTTATCTTCTGCTCTTCTTCCTAATCAGATCTATCTCCATTTGGCCATTCTTTGCCACAGTTATTACCATGTCCTTCTGAAACTTCTAATGTGTGTAGACAACACTCTTTTAATCACCAAGTGATTCTTTTCATTTCCATACTATGCATGGCTATGGCATAGCCCAGTTCATTACCACTGCTGCAGTTTCCCTTCCATTTGATCTGCCACCCGCAGTATCAAATGTGTTATTCATGTCTGTTCCCCTTAGTCCTAGAGGCTGTGGTACAACTTTATCACTATTGGATAGCTACAATATGGACTCTTACCTTAACTGCATTCCTACTGCATAGGCATAGCATTCTACCTAATCAGATATTAGGGTTAGACAAACATGTACAAATAGTATAGTAGTATATAAACTCCAAGGATGATGCTGGGTAGATTTCCAGTCTAGTCTTTTGATTTGCATCTGAACTTGACTACTAAGTCTCAAGTCTTATCAAACTCTTTACTAACTGTAGCAAGTTAGTACCTCCTCCTTTTATTTTTAGCTGATAGTTGGTAGTAGAGCCAGTTCCATTTCTCCCTTGTGGATTCAGCCATTTCATTAGACTAGACTCTTATCTTTTCTAGTGACCCCCTCTACTACAGTGATACTGGTACTAACAAGTGCTAGTGTCCTTCCCCTAGTTCCACCACTCCCTTTATCCCTTCATTGTCAGTTGCCAACAGGCAGAGCTGAGAGAAAGGCAAGAACTGGCTGCCCAGGTCCCAAAGGGGGGAGATAGATTAGAGTCGCCTGCCACAGCCTTCTTAAGAGAATTAGAGGCTTCTTTACCAGGCTTCCTCTGACAGGTCTCAATTGTGAGAGATATGATTGAAGGAGATCTGTGATCAGAGATCGGCTTTGAAGACAGTACATCACTGATCACTGAAACAAAGGAAGAGGACATAGTCATTCCCCTTACCATATTCACTCCTATGAAGTCAGAGAGAAAGTCAGAGTCCCTTGACCTCCTCCTTCCACCTACCCCTGATCCAAATGACTGCAGCCCAGGGCTGAGTGTTATAGACATCACAGATCAGTCACCACTGCATTGGCTGCCCTCAGAAGAAGAGAGGGGATTCTTCGCTTCAGCTTCAATGGTTCAGGCAAATTTTTATAGCTGAACCTTCAACCTCTCCAAACACTACCTATTAGAAGAGTGGTCCAAATATGAGTTCAAAGAAGCACCTGCACTGCCACCTAGGAAAAGGCAATGCAAACAATATCAGCAGGAGATAAAGAGGGGAATAGAAAGAGGAAGTAGGATAGGACTTTGAAATATCCTAGCAAAGTCTTACAAATATTGAATGCAATTATTTGTCATTTGCCTCCTCTTTTGTTTGACATTTTACATCATTACAATCTACTTCCTTAGGTGGATTGCCAAGTATGCCACAGATTCACAAGTCCTGATTCTCTTTGTAGGAAATCGGTCCAGAACCTTCTGAACACCTTACTCCGCCTTCATAGAAGTAGCTTTCGCAACCAACGCCACTTCTAATGGTTGGATCTTTGGAGAAGAACTCCAACAACAACCCCACAACTATCAAAACAATTAGATGATTTCAATGTTTGAACTCATCCTTGCCACCATCATAGGAATTTTTCTAGTTAGCACCCTCATAGTTTGCTAGATCATTCATCAAGTAGTTCAAAGAAACACACCCATACTTGCAGTAGTACATGTCTATAAAACTGAAGAAAACCCATTTGGAATAAGCTTTGGCATTGTAAGCCCAACTAAAGCCTCTGGAGATAATTGGAGATACTGTGGAGGTTGGTATAACAATGACTGGCACATTCCCCCATTGGTCAGATCTGAAGAAGACAACAATGCCACAGTAGCCACATTCAATTAAATCATGTCACTACCTGAACATCTTGCCAATGCACTGGATGCACTTGCCAGATCATCTAAAAATGATTTATCCCAATTAGAAATTCATTTAAAAGACTTTCTTGACATCCAAAGCCAGGCTACAGAGCAAATATTATGAGAAAACAAAAAGCTCCAAGAAGATGTAGAGGAGATGGAAGAACAAGTAAAGGCTGATCCTTTCTCTCATTCCGCTACTCACATCACAAAAATCATAGCAGATCCAGGAGAATACAATAGCACTTGAGGAAGAAAGTTTGAAGAATGGTGGACTAAAGCACAAGTGTGGAGACAAGAAAACATAGAAGCGCTACAAGGAGAAGTAGGCATGAAAGCCATACTATCTTGAATGACAAAAGGAGATGCTGGAGCCTTTGCCTGAGCACACCTCAACAAGATCCTGAAAGAAGAATCTACAGATTGGCCCAAGTTTAAGAAACTTGTGGAACTTCATTTCCGACTAACCAATGAGAGAGAATGGGCTAGACGACAAATAGAAAATCTGAAACAAACTAATAAGATGACAGTAGCCCAATATCTCATAAAATTGGAAAATTACCTATCACAAGCCAAATACAATGGAGATTGGATTCTGCAGATCCTCAAATGAAACATGAATCAAGATATGGTGAAGTATCTATTCTTGAGAGATGGCCAATATCAAGATTGTGCCACCTTCATGTGAAAAGTCAAAGAATACAGAGAATGTCAAGAACTCTTAGGCTTCATCTGTTGAGGAACCACAGATCAGATCTCTCATCCATTACAAGATCCCAATGCTATGGACATAGATGCAGTCCAAACCAGAAAAGAGAAAAAAGGACCCCTTAAATGCTTTAATTGTTAAAGACCTCATGTTGCCTCCAAATACACTAAACCAAAGAAAGCATGTGAAAAATGTAAGTTCCTTGGAGGAGGACATGCCAGATGGTGCATAACGGGCCATTCCTTGAGAAACATAAGGAAACTAAGTTAGGAAAATGAGCCTGCAGAAACAACCAAAGAAAAAGGAAAAAGCCAAGATTGGAACAAGTTCATTGCCAGTATGGATTTTAACAAGGCTTGTGCCTGGTTCCAAGACTATAAAACCATTACATCCAAAAAGGGAAAAGATTAGGGCAACCCCTTAAATCTGGGAAAGCAGGAAGCCCAAATTGATATGCTATTCTGGAAATAGAAGAAACTTTACCTTTGCCATCATGTGAGTCTTATTTAGATAATGAGCTTGGCTGGGACAAAACACCAGTGCTTAATTCACATGAAATCCAAAGCAGAAAAGTTTTCCCAGAAGTAGTGGAGATAAGGAGTATGAATCAATCATCTTCAATGCTCACTCAGAAACGACATGACGTAAAAACAATGTACCCAAATCTGACTGAGTTGGATTTAGATGAACTATTGTCTAAAGAAGTAGAAAAAGAGTTTCACTTTTTATGAACCCTTAATCCTAAGAAGAATATAATACTTCCGATCAAAATAACCCCAAAGATCAATATCCCCTTTACTAAAACCACTGCCCTTCTAGATTCTGGTGCAAATGCGATCTTCATAGATTAAACATTTGTATAGTGTCTACATTTACCTCTAACACCATTACAACACCCTATCCCTGTGTACAATGCCGATGGAACCTTAAATGCTGCTGGAAAAATCACGCATAATTGTCAGCTTGTTATGAAATATGAAGGTCATCATGAGAAATTGACTGCTGAGGTCACTGATCTTGGAAAGTTTAAATTTATTCTGGGATATGAGTGGTTACAACACCACAACCCAGAAATAGATTGGACTTCTGGAAAGGTTAGATTGACAAGATGTCCCCAGCACTGTCGAAATCTCCAACAAGGTGATTCCACCCCAAGCAAGTTTTTACAAATGCTACAAAAAGAACAGCATGATTAGTCATATGAAGTATATCACTGGATCCATCGACAGGAAGAAGATAAAGTATTAGAATGAGTACAACCGAAAGAAGTACCACCAGAACAACTAGTCCCAAAAGAGTATCATGATTATCTCATGGTCTTCTCTAAAAAGGATTTCAAGTGAATGCCTTTATGAAAGCCTTGGGATCACACAATAGAATTGCAAGACGATTTCAAACTCAAGAAGGGAAGAATCATTCCCCTATCCATAGATGAATAGGAAGAAGTCACTGCATTTCTAGATGAACAATTACAGAAAGGCTATATCCATCCCTTGAAATCACCTCAAACCTTTCCCATATTCTTCATTCCTAAGAGGGATGGAGGAAAACGCATGGTACAGGATTACCAATATCTCAATGAAAGAACCATAAAGAATAATTATCCCTTACCTCTTATATCACAATTAGTCGATAAACTCAAAGATGCCAAGTTGTTTACAAAAATGGATTTCAGATGGGGATACAACAATATGCACATCAAAGAGGGAGATGAATGGAAAGCTGCTTTTGTGTACTTCCGAGGAGCATATGAACCTCTAGTAATGTATTTTGGATTATGCAATTCCCCTGCAACATTCCAAGCAATGATGAATGAAATCTTTGCAGATATGGATGATGTGGTAGTGGTCTACATTGACAACTTACTTATTTTTACCAAAACAGAAAATCAATCCAAGCATGATTGAATTGTAATAGAAGTCCTATGAAGATTAAAGGAGAATGACCTCTTTGTGAAAGCCCCTAAATGTTGCTTTTGTGTCATAGAAATAGATTTTCTTGGTATAATTGTGGAAAAGAACAGCATTTCTATGGACCCAAAGAAGGTTGAGGCTGTAGCTCAATGGCCCATTCCCACAAATCTCAAAGAAGTATGAAGTTTTCTGGGATTAGCCAACTTTTATCACCAATTCATTACCAACTTCTCTCAAGTGGCTAGACCACTTAACAACTTACTAAAGAAAGGGACACCCTTTGAATGGGGAAAATCTCAACAACAAGCATTTGAAATGTTAAAAACTGCTTTCATAACAGCTCCCATTTTAGCTTATCCAGATATAGACTGCAAATTTCATTTAAAAGCTGACACTTCAGACTATGCCATGGGAGCAGTGCTCTCCATTAAAAAGAATGACAAATGGCATCCCATTGCATATGCTTCTCATAGCATGCAACCAGCCAAACGAAATTATCCCATCTCAGATAAAGAAATGCTTTCCATCATCAAAGCATTGGAGGAATGGAGACATTATCTTAAAGGAGCTAGATTTTCTGTGGAAGTCTGGAATGATCATCAAAACCTCCAATGGTATCAAACAAGGCAAGATCTTAATTGTCAACAAGCTAGATGGATGCAATATCTCTCTAGGTTTCAGCTAAAATGGATTCATAAGCCAGGAGCCACAATGGGAAAAGCAGATACTCTCTTTAGACAAGAGGATCACGCTATTGGAATAGAAAATGATAATAAAGAAGTACTTGTAATTCCACCAGAGCAGATTGGATCTATGGAGCAAGGCACTCCAATTCTCATCTCCGATGAAGGCAAATGACTTAATAAATCTATATTCAATGAGCTTTATAAGCTAATGGAGAAAGATACCATGTATCTTGGCAGAAAACACTTTTTACTCAAAGGAGAAGATGGCTTATTGCATGATCTGCAAGGCCACATATACATACCCAATTCTGCCTTGATCAAAATGGATATTCTCAGACTATACCACAATTCACCTATCGTGGGACATCCCAGATATGAAAAAACCATGGAGTTGATCTCCCAACTCTATTGGTGGCCTGAATTGTCCACCTTTATAAAAGAATACATAAATCACTATGAAAGGTGTCAAAGGTTCAAAGGAAAAAACAAAGCCCTGAGTGGTCTCATGATTCCTTTATCAATTCCAGAAACCCATTGGAGTCACATCTCTGCAGATTTCATTATGGATCTTCCAAAGTCATGATCTTTTGATGCAATTCTCATAGTCATTGATCGATTTTCAAAAGAAGTAGAACTTATTCCATGCACCAAGCAGTGTAGTGCCCTGGATATGGCACAATTGTTTTTGAATCATATATAGAAGCATCATGGTCTTCCATCTTCTATTGTTTCAGATAGAGGACCTGTTAACAGCTGGAATGCACTCAGCTGGAGTTCACTGTTAGAAACTATTATATTGAGATGAAACTAAGTACACATTACCTGGAGTTCACTGTTAGAAACTGGGAATCGCAAACAGTGAACTTCAAGGCTTGTACAGAGTGTGGTAACAACATCTACAAACATAAATAATCAACCATATTCAGGTTGAGCACTGCTTATACTCTAAAAGGTAAAAATGCATAATCAATCACTATAACACTATCTATCCAGTCATTGTGCAATCAATAACTGTAACAGGACCTCAATTTGCAGCACAAGTAATGAGGGAAATTAACAAAGCCTTATCCATTGAAACTAAATTAAGCACTATATTTCATCCTCAAATGGATGGACAATCTGAGATTGTTAATAAAGAAGTTCAAAAGTTTTTGAGAATCTTTTGTGCTGAAAAGCAAGATCAATGGGCAGATTGGCTTGCTATCATCCAGTTTTCTATTAACACAAAACAACATGCTTCTACAAAGAAGACCTCCTTTGAAGTCACACATTTGTATAACTCCAGGGTGGGAATAGAACCACCAAAAACAGATAAAGCATTTGCAGTAGTAAGATTTGCTGATAAGATGGCTGCTACATTTGATCAAGTATGACAAAATATGAAAGCAGCACAGGCACATCAGAAGAAATATGCAAATCAATCTCATAGTGATTCCCTGGAGTATAGTGTGGGCCAATAGGTATGGCTATCCACAGAAAACCTTAAGCTTATGCGTGCTTTCAAAAAGCTTTCGGAACAATGGCTGGAACCATTCACAATCACAAAAATGATAGGAACCAATGCAGTAGAATTAAAACTTCCTCAATCCATGAGAATTCATCCAGTTGTCAACATCTCCTAAATCAAACCTTATAAGGAACACCTAGAAGGTCAGCCAGTTGAACAGCCTGGTCCTGTTAAGGTTACATAAAATAGAGACAATGAATGGGAAGTTGATTTCATAGTGGACAGCAGATATTGGTAGTGCCAACTGGAATATCTGGTACACTAGAGAGAATATGATGAAATGGAACAAACTTGGAAGCCATGCTCCAATCTTACTAATGCCAAAGAGGCTATTTCCAACTTCTATCACAATCATCCTTTGGCTCTGCAAGCCCTTACTATTGATCCTGAACAGTTCCTTTTTCTTTTTCAGAAATGTCCTGAAAATATTACTGTGGTTCCAACTCATTGTCTTCCCTTCAATCATTTGGACAATGATCTTTAAGTGGGGGATAGTGTGATGATCCTTGCCATCTCATATATGGTCTCTGGTAGACTCTTCATTGCAACAGACTTAGCATATACTTTTTGCTTGATCTTATCTTATCTTTTCATGACTAATCTGATCATGCTTATCTTCTGCTCTTCTTCCTAATCAGATCTATCTCCATTTGGCTATTCTTTGCCATAGTTATTACCATGTCCTTCTGAAACTTTTAACATGTGTAAACAACACCCTTTTAATCACCAAGTGATTCTTTTCATTTCCATGCTGTGCATGGCTATGGCATAGCCCAATTCATTACCACTGCTGCAGTTTCCCTTCCATTTGATCTGCCACCTGCAGTATCAAACGTGTTATTCATGTCTGTTCCCCTTAGCTCTAGAGGCTGTGGTACAACTTTATCGCTATTGAATAGCTACAACATGAACTCTTACCTTAGCTGCATCCCTACTGTGTAGGCATAGCATTCTACCTAATCAGGTATTAGGGTTAGACAAACATGTACAAATAGTATAGTAGTATATAAACCTTAAGGACGATGCTGGGTAGATTTCCAGTCTAGTCTTTTGGTTTGCACCTGAACTTGACTTCTAAGTCTCAAGTCTTATCAAACTCTACTAACCATAGCAAGTTAGTACCTTCTCCTTTTATTTTTAGCTCCTGTGGAAATCTGGAATGATCACCAGAACCTTCAATGGTATCAAACAAGGCAAGATCTCAATTACCAATAGGCATGATGGATGCAATATCTATCTAGATTCAACTTAAAATGAATACATAAGTCCAGAGCTATTATGGGCAAAGCCAATGCTCTTTCTAGAAGAAAAGATCATGCAATCAGCATTGAAAGTGACAATAAAGGAGTTCTAGTAATTCCACCAGAGTAGATTGGAAGCATGGAGCTCAATACTCCACTTCTTATCTCTGATGAAGGTGAATGACTCAATAAATCTATATTCAATGAGCTTTGTAAGCTAATGGAAGGAGATATCACTTATCTTGGCAAAAAGCATTTTCTAATTGAAGGAGAAGACAGTTTGTTGCATGATCTGCAAGGCCACATATATGTACCAGATTCTGC
This sequence comes from Xerocomus alliaceus, assembly GCA_038094415.1. Lineage (NCBI taxonomy): Eukaryota > Fungi > Basidiomycota > Agaricomycetes > Boletales > Boletaceae > Xerocomus > Xerocomus alliaceus. The sequence continues at coordinate 3,020 of JBBPUB010000033.1, read as the reverse complement.
CTTGATAAAGATGGATATTCTTAGACTTTTCCATGACTTGCCAATGGCTGGCCATGCCAGTTATGAGAAGACCTTAGAGTTGATCTCCAGATTCTATTGGTGGCCTGAAGTCACCACATTTGTAAAAGATTATGTGAGCCACTGTGACAAGTGTCAACAGTTCAAAGGAATGAATAAACCACCAAGTGGTCTTCTGGTACCCCTTACTACCCCTGACACTCCTTGGAGTCACATCTCTGCTGATTTCATCACTAATCTACCTAAATCTCACACTTTCAACACAATTCTCACAGTCATCAATCGTTTCTCTAAGAAAGTCAAACTCATTCCATGCACCAAGCAATGCAGTGCCCTAGATACAGCACATTTATTTTTAAACAACATTTGGAAGCATCATGGTCTTCCATCTTCCATTGTTTCTAATTGAGGTCCACAGTTCACTGCACAGGTAATGACCAAGATCAATAAAGCCCTATCGATCAAAACCAAGCTTAGCACAGCATTCCATCCCCAGATGGATGGCCAATCTGAGATCATCAATAAAAAAGTTCAGAAGTTTTTGAGAATCTTTTGTTTGGAAAAACAAGATAAATGGGCAGATTGACTTGCCATGGCCTAGTTTTCAATTAATTCTAAATGACATGCTTCTATGAAGAAGACCTCATTTGAGATCACACAGTTGTACAACCCACACATAGGGATTGAACCCCCTAAAACTGATAAAGCCCCTGCTGCTATATGATTTGCCAATGACATGACTGCCACTTTTGATCAAGTAAAGCAGAACATGAAGGCTGTGCAAGCACATCAAAAGAAATATGCAGACCAATTATGGAGCAATTTTTCTGATTACATCGTGGGCCAACAAGTTTGGTTATCCATAGAAAACCTTAGATTAATGTGTGCATCAAAGAAGCTTTCAGAAAAATGACTTGGACCATACACAATTATGAAATTAATTGAAACAAATGCAGTTGAGCTGAAACTTCCCTGCTCCATGCACATTCACCTAGTTATGAATATCTTTTGAATTAAACCTTACAAGGAATGCCTTGAAGGTCAGCCGGTTGACTGGCCCAGTCCTATTAAGGTCACTGAGGACAGGGATAACAAGTGGGAAGTTGATTACATAGTGAACAGCAGATATTGGCTATGCTGACTGAAATACCTGGTGCATTGGAAAGGATATAACGAAACAGAATGAACTTGGGAGCCACACTCCAACCTTACCAACATCAAAGATGTGACAATCCTTGACATCTTGTATACGGTCACTGGTAGACTTTTCATCGCAACGGACTTAGCGTATACTTTTTGCTTGATCTTATCTTATTATTTCATGACTGATCTGATCTTGCTTATCTTCTGCTCTTCTTCCCAATCAGATCTATCTCCATTTGGCTATTCTTGGACACAGTTATTACCGTGTCTCTTCTGATCTTCTAATGTGTATAGCCAACACCCTTTTAATCACTGCATGATTCTTTTCATTTCCGTGCTGTGCATGGCTATGGCATAGCCCAGTCCATTACCACTGCTGCGGCTTCTCTTCCATTTGATCTACCACCTGCAGTATCAAATGTGTTATTCATTTCTGTTCCCCTCAGCCCTAGAGAGGCTATGGTGCGCCTTTATTGCTATTGGATAGCTACAACATGGACTCTTACCTTAGTCGCCGCCCTACTATGTAGGCATAGCATTCTACCTAATCAGGTATTAGAGTTAGACAAACATATACAAATAGTATAGTAGTATATAAACCCCAAGGACAATGCTGGGTAGATCCCCAGTCTAGTCTCTTGGTTTTCACCTGAACTTGACTACTAAGCCTCAAGCACCCTCATCAAACTCTCTACTAACCATAGTGAGTTAGTACCCTTTCCCATTTCTTTTAGCTGATAGTTGTAGTAGAGCCAGTTCAAGTTCTCTGCAGGTTCAGCCGTTTCATTAGACTAGACTCTTATCTCTTCTAGTGACCCTCTCTACTACAGGACCAGTACTAATGAGTGCTAGTGTCCTTCCCCCAGTTCCACCACTCTCTTCATCCCTTCATCGTTGGTTGCCAACAGGCAGAGCCAAGAGAAGCGCAAGAGCCGGCCGCACAGGTCCTAGAGGGTGGAGACAGATCAGAGTCGCCTGCCACTGCCTTCTTAAGAGAATTAGAGGCTTCTTTACCAGGCTTCCCCTGACAGGTCTCAATCATGAGAGATATAATCAAAGGAAATCTGAGACAAGAGATCGGCTTCGAAGACAGTACATCGCTGATCACTGAAGTGAAGGAAGAGGACATAGTCGTCCCCCTTATTCTATCCACCCATACGAAGTACGAGAGAGAGTCAGAGTCCCCCGACCTCCTTCATCTGCCTACCCCTGACCCCAATGACTGCAGCCCAGGTCCAAGTGTTATAGACAACACAGATCGGTTACCACTACAGAGGCTGCCCTCAGAAGAAGAGAGGGGATTTTATGCTATAGCTTTGACAGTACAGGCCAATTTCTATAGTCAAACCTTCAACCTTTCCAAAAGAAGAAGATCGAAAGGCTGGTCGGAGTACAAGTTTGAAGAAGCACCTGCAGCTCTGCCACTGCCTAAGAAAAGGCAACGAAGGCAATACCAGCAGGAGATAAAGAGGGGAATAGAAAGAGGAAGTAGGATAGGATTATGAAACATCCCACCTCACTCTTACAAATATTGAATGCAATTAATTGTCATTCTTTTCCTTTTTAGTCTGATGTTTTACATCATCACAATCTACTTCCTTAGGTGAATTGCCAAATATGCCACAGATTCACAAGTATCAATCCTCTTTGTAGGAAACCGAAGCAGGACCTTTAAAACACCTTACTCTGCTTTCATCGGAGTAGTCCCCACCACCAGCGCCACTTCAGATGGTTGGATCTTTGGAGAAGGACTCCAACAACGCCCTCACAATTGCCAAAACTATTAAATGATCTCCACCTTTGAACTCATCCTTGCCACCTTTATTGGAATCTTCATCATCTGCACCCTCGTCATATGC
>JBBPUB010000032.1:0-54249 GCA_038094415.1 Xerocomus alliaceus | reverse complement strand
CTGGAGTTCACTGTCAGAAACTATGATATTGTGTTGTAGCTAAATACACATTACCTGGAGTTCACTGTCAGAAACTGGAAAGCGCAGACAGTGAACTCTGAGGCTTGTACAGAGCATGCTAACAACATCTACAAACATAAACAATCAACCATATTCAGGTTGAACACTGCTTATACTCTAAATGGTAAAAATGCATAATCAATAACTATAACACTATCTATCCAGTCATTGTGCAATCAATAACTGTCACAGATCTGGTCTCCATCGTACTCGGCAGTAGCCAAATAATTTTCTAATTTTATGAGATATTAAGCTACTATCATCCTATCAGTTTGTTTCAAATTCTTGATCTGGCATTGAGCCCATTCCTTCTCATTGGTTAGTCAGAAATGAGGCTCAATCAGCTTCTTAAATTCTGGCCAATCTGTTGCATCTCCTTTCAAGATCTTATTCAGATGGGCTTGGGCAAAGGCTCCAGCATCACCTTTGGTCATTTGGGATAGTATGGCTTTAACCCTGGCTTCTCCTTGAAGTGCTCCAATATTTTCCTGTCTCCATACTTGAGCTTTCATCCACCATTCTTCAAACTTTCTTCCTCTCATTCCATTGTATTCTCCTAGATCTGCTATGATTTTGGTGATCCTTGCCACAGAAGAGGAGGAAGAGCCTGCTTTTACTTATTCCTCCATCTCTTCTATGTCCTCGCGTAGTCTTTTATTTTCTTGTAATATTTGTTCCATAGCCCAGCTATGAAGATCTAGATACTCTTTGAGATGAATCCCTAATTGAAATAGATCATTTTTTGAAGATCCTGCGAGAGCATCTAGCGCATTAGAAAGATGCTCAGGGAGCGCCATTTAATCAAATGTGGCTACAGTGGCATTATCGTCTTTGTCATCTGATCTGACTAATCTTGGCAAATGCCAGTCATTTTCATTATACCAACCTTCGCAGTATCTCCAATTGTCTCCAGAGGCTTTAGTCAGGCTTACGATTCCAAAGCTTACTCCAAAAGGGTTTTCTTCGGTTTTGTATACATGTACTATGGCAAGTAGGGGTGCGTTTCTTTCAACGACTTGTTTGATGATCCAGTAAAATATGGCGGTAGAGATTAAGAAAATTCCAATGAATATGGTGAGAAGTAATTCAAACTTTGAAAGCATCTAGCACTGGTGAGGGTTGCAATAGAGGCCTTTTCCAAAGATCCAACCATCTGAGGTTGCGCTAGTTGTGGGAACTACTCCTATGAATGTGGAGTAAGGGGTGCGAAAAGTCCTGCTTTGATTTCTGACAAAGAGGATTGGGACTTGTGAGTTGGTTGAGTACTTTGCAATCCACCTAAGGAAGTAGATTGTGATGATGTAAAATGTTAGACAAAAAAGGAGAAGAATGACAATTAATTGCATTCAATATTTATAAGAGCGTGGTGGAATGTTTTGTAATCCTATCCTACTTCCTCTTTCTATTCCCCTTTTTATCTCTTGCTGATACTGCCTTCTTTGCCTTTTCTTAGGCGGTGGCAGTGTTGCAGGTGCTTCTTCAAACTTGTACTCTGACCAGCCTTTCGATCTTCTTCTTTTGGGAAGGTTGAAGGTCCAACTATAGAAATTAGCCTGTACCATTGAAGCTAAAGCATAAAATCCCCTCTCTTCTTCTGAGGGCAGCCAATGCAGAGGTGACCAATCAACAACGTCTATAACGCTTGGCCCCAGGCTGCAATCATTCGGGTCAGGGGTAGGCAGAAGGAGGAGGTTGGGGGACTCTGACTCTCTCTTGAATTTTGTAGGAGTGGATGGTATAAGGGGGACAACTATTTCCTCATCCTTCGTGTCTGTGATCAGTAATGTATTGTCTTCAAAGCCAATCTCTCATCTCAGATCTCCTTCGATTATATCTCTCACAATTAAGACCTGTCAGGGGAAGCCTGGTAAAGAAGCCTCTAATTCTCTTAAGAAGGCTGTGGCAGGCAATTCTGATCTGTTCCCACCGTCTGGGACCTGTGCGGCCTGTTCTTGCCCTTCTCTTGGCTCTGCCCATTGGTGACTGACAATGAAGGGGTGAAGGGAGTGATGGAACTGGGGGAAGGACACTAGCACTCATTAGTACTAGTTCTGTAGTAGAGGGGGTCACTAGAAAGAATAAAAGTCTAGTCTAATGAAACGGCTGAACCCTCTTGGAAACGAAGACCAGCTCTACTACAACTATCAGCTAAAAGAAAAGAGAAGGTACTAACTCACTACAGTTAGTAGAGAGTTGAGGTAGTGGGCTTGAGGCTTAGTAGTCAAGTTCAGGTGAAAACCAAGAGACTAGACTGGAAATCTACCCAGTGTTGTCCTTGGGGTTTATATACTACTATACTATTTGTACATGTTTGTCTAACCCTAATACCTGATTAGGTAGAATGCTATGCCTATGCAGTAGGGTGGCGACTAAGGTAAGAGTCCATGTTGTAGCTATCCAATAGCAATAAAGGCATACCACAGCCTCTAGGGCTGAGGGGAACGGAAATGAATAACATGTTTGCTATTGCAGGTGGCAGATCAAATGGAAGAGAAGCTGCAGCAGCAGTAATGAACTGGGCTATGCCATAGCCATGCACAGCATGGAAATGAAAGGAATCACATGGTGATAAAAGGGCGTTGGCTACATGCGGTAGAAGTCTAGAAGGACACGGTAATGACCATGGCAAAGAATAGCCAAATGGAGATAGATCTGATTGGAAAGAAGAGCAGAAGATAAGCATGATCAGATTAGTCATGAAATGATAAGATAAGATCAAGCGAAAAGTATACGCTAAGTCTGTTACGATGAAGAGTCTACCAGAGACCATATATGAGACAGCAAGGATCATCACAATGGCTGCAACCCTAGACCAAGTAAAACAAAACATGAAAGCAGCCCAGGCACATCAGAAGAAATATACAGATCAGTCATGCAGCATACCCCCTGAATACGTCATTGGCCAACAAGTTTGGTTATCAATAGAGAATCTAAGATTGACTTGTGCATCAAAGAAGTTATTCAAATGATGGCTAGGCTCATTCATAATAACCAAGTTGATGGAAACCAATGCAGTAGAATTGAAACTTCCCCACTCAATAAGAATTCATCTGGTTGTTAATATTTCTCACATCAAGCCTTACAAGGAATGTCTTGAAGGACAACCCATAGACTGGCCTGGACCTGTCAAGATTATGGAAGATAGAGACAATGAATGGGAAGTTGATTTCATAGTGGATAGCAGATATCAGCAACACCAATTGGAATATCTGATACACTAGAAGGGATATGACAAAATGGAATGAACTTAGAAGCTGTGCTCCAATCTTATTAATGTCAAGGAGGCTATTTCTGACTTTTATCACAAACACCCCTCAGCTTCATGGGCCCTTACTATTGATCCTGAACAGTCTCTTTTCCTATTCCAGAAACATTTTGAAAATGTCACTGAAGTTGCTTCTTATTGCCTCCCCTTTGATCATTTGGACAATGATCTTTAGGAGGGGGGTAGTGTGATGATCCTTGCTGTATCATATATGGTCTCTGATAGACTCTTTATCACAACAGACTTAGTATATACTATTTCTTTGATCTTATCTTATCTTTTTCTTCTTATCTGATTGTGCTTACCTTCCACTCTTCTTTCCAATCAGATCTAAAACCCTTTTGGCTCTTCTTTCACATGGTAATCACTGTGTCTTTCTGATCTTCTAACATGTGTAGTTAATGCTTTTTTAATCACCATATAATTCTTTTCATTTCCGTGCTGTGCATGGCTATGACATAGCCCACTTAATTACCACTGCTGCAGCTTCTCTTCCATTTGATCTGCCACCCACAGTATCAAATGTGTTATTCATTTCTGCTCCCCTCAGCTCTAGAGGTTGTGGTATGCCTTTAACGCTATTGGATAGCTACAACATGGACTCTTACCTTAGTTATAGATACATAGCATATATCCTAATCAGGTATTAGAGTTAGACAAACATGTACAAATACTTTAGTAGTATATAAACCCCAAGGATGATGCTGAGTAGATTCCTAGTCTAGTCTTTTGGTCTTCTCCAGAATCTTAATACTTCTAGGAAAAGCTTGAGCTCTCCCCATTGCCCTAGGTTACAAGGCCTTGAGATGATCCTAACCAGCTCAGTCTCATTCCTGAGTCTTCCCTTACAAGGCTGACTCTCTTCAGAGTTATCTCTAACCCAGACAACTCAGCTCTTTGTTATAGCTTTACCTTCGTAACTCTCTATTTGTACTAGCAAGTTAGTTCTCTAACCTCATCCAATATCATACAAAGAAGAATAGTAGTAGAACTGGTTCAAGTTCTTATTGGGATTTTGCTGTTTCAGTTAGATTGACTAGATGTCCCTAGCATTGTCAAAATCTCCAACAAGGTGATTCCACCCCAAGCAAGTTTTTACAAATGCTACAAAAAGAGCAGCTTAACCAGTTGTACCAAGTGTATCATTGAATTTATTGACAAAAAAGACTATAGGATAAGGACAAAGTTCTGGAATGAGTCCAACCAAAAGAAACACCCTCTGAACAGCTGGTCCCAAAAGAGCATCATGATTACCTTATGGTACTCTCTAAAAAGAACTCAGAAAGAATGCCACTTAGAAAACCCTAGGACCATGCCATAGACCTACAAGATGATTTTAAACCATAAAAGGAAAGAATAATTCCTCTTTCAGTGGATAAACAGGAGAAAGTCACTGTGTTCCTAGATAAACAATTGCAGAAAGGCTATATTTGTCCATCAAAATCTCCCCAAACATCACCAGTATTCTTCATATCTAAAAAGGATGGTGGAAAACAAATGGTATAGGATTACCAATATTTTAACAAACACACCATTAAGAATAACTATCCTTTACCCCTTATATTGCAGCTGGTCAATTAACTAAAAGATACTAAATTATTCACCAAAATGGACTTATGGTGGGGATACAACAATGTCCATATCAAAGAAGGCAATGAATGGAAAGCTGCTTTCATATACTTCAGAGGAGTATATGAACCTCTTGTGATGTATTTTGGACTTTGCAACTCACCTGCCACATTTCAAGCCATAATGAACAAAATCTTTGCAGATATGGATAATGTTGTTATTGTTTACATTGATGATCTACTCATCTTTACTAAAACAGAAGATCAAGTGGAGCATGATCAAATCATAAAAGAAGTGCTTCAAAGATTAATGGAGAATGACCTCTTTGTGAAAGCCCCTAAATGCCACTTTTGTAGTATAGAAGTAGATATTTTGGGCATGATTGTGGGAAAGAATGGCATTTCTATGGACCCAAAGAAGGTAGAGGCTATAACTCAATGGCCCATTCCCAGCAATCTAAAAGGAGTAAGAAGCTTTTTGGAACTAGCTAACTTCTATTGACAATTTATCTCTGATTTTTCCCAAGTGACTAGACCACTAAATGACTTATTAAAAAAGAAGACTTTCTTTGAATGGGGAATTCCACAGCAAGAAGCATTTGACATGCTCAAGACTGCTTTTGTAATGGCCCCAGTATTGGCCTATTCTAATATAGACTGTGAATTTCGTTTAGAAGTAGATGCATTGGATTACGCCACAGAAGCTGTGCTCTCTATCAAGAAAGATGACAAATGGCATCCCATTGCTTACACATCACATAGTATGCAATCTGCTGAATGCAATTACACCATTTCTGATAAAGAAATGTTGACAGTAATTTGAGTATTGGGGGAATGGAGACATTATCTCAAAGGAGCTAGATTTCCTATGGAAGTCTGGAATGATCATTAGAACCTCCAATGGTATCAGACATGACAAGATCTTAATTGCCACCAAGCCAGATGGGTGCAGTATTTGTTTAGATTTAATTTGAAATGGATACACAAGCCAAAAGCAATCATGGGAAAAGCCAATGCTCTCTCTTGAAGAGAAGACCATGCCATTGGAATTGAGAATGACAATAAAGGAGTCCTAGTGATTCTGCCAGAGTAAATTGGACAGATGGAGATAGATACTCCACTTCTTATCTCTGATGAAGGTGAACAACTCAATAAAGCAATATTCAATGAGCTTTGTAAGCTCAACAAAAAGGACACCATCTATCTTAGCTGAAAATACTTCCTGATTAAAGGAGAAGATGGTTTGTTGCATGACCCCCAACACCACATATATGTTCCTGATTCTACTCTAATCAAGATGAATATTCTAAGAATGTTCCATGATTCCCCTATAGCAGGGCATGCAGGACATGAAAAAACATTAGAATTGATTTCTAGATTCTATTGGTGGCCTGAAATTTCCACTTTTGTTTAAGACTATATTAGTCATTGTGAAAAATGTCAAAGATTCAAGGGAATGAATAAACCCCAAGGAGGATTAATGATTTTCTTACCCATTTCAGAGACTCCTTAGAGTCATATCTCCACCAATTTTATCACAGATCTTCCTAAATCCCATTCTTTCAATGCTATTCTCATAGTCATGGATCAATTCTCAAAAGAAGTAGAACTTACCCCTTGCACCAAGCAATGCAGTGCCCTAGATATGGCATAATTGTTCCTTAATCATGTGTGGAAGCATCATGGTCTTCCATCATTCATTGTTTCAGATCAAGGCCAACAATTTGCTGCACAAGTAATGACTGAGATCAATCAATCTTTGAATATTGAAATGAAACTTAGCACAGCCTTTCACCCCCAAACAGACAGACAATCAGAGATTGTTAACAAAGAAGTACAGAAATTCCTATGGATATTCTACTTGGAAAAACAAGACAAGTGAATAGATTGGTTAGCTGTTGCACAGTTTTCCATCAATTTGAAATAGCATGCTTCAACAAGGAAGGCACCATTTGAAGTCACCAAGTCATATACACCTAGGATAGGAATAGAACCCCCAAAGACAGATAAAGCACCTAGTGCCATAAAATTTGCTATAGATATGGCTGCAACATTAGACCAAGTAAAGCAAAATATGAAAGCAGCCCAGGCACATCAAAAGAAGTATGTAGGTCAATCTCACAGCACAACACCTGAATACACCATTGAACAACAGGTTTGGTTATCCATGGAAAATCTCTATCTTACTCATGCTTCAAAAAAGTTATCAGAGCAATAACTTGGACCATTTGAAATTATCAAACTAATGGGAACCAATGCAGTAGAAGTAAAGCTTCCCTGCTCAATGCACATTCATTCAGTTATTAACATCTCTTCTGCATTAAACCTTATAAGGAATGCCTTGAGGGCCAACCCATAGATCACCCAGGTCTAGTTAAGGTTACAGAAGATAAAGACAATGAATGGGAAGTTGACTTTATAGTGGACAGCAGATATCAGCAATGCCAGCTGAAATATCTGGTACACTGGAAAGGATATGATGAAACGGAATGAACTTGGAAGCCATGCTCCAACCTCACTAATGCCAAAAAGGCTATCTCTGATTTCTATTACACTCACCCTTTGGCTCCAAGAGCCCTTACCATTAATCCCAAACAGTTCCTTTTTCTTTTCCAGAAGTGTCCTGAGAATGTCACTGAAGTTGCACCTCATTGTCTCCCCTTTGATCATTTGGACAATGATCTTTAGGAGGGGGGTAGTGTGATGATCCTTGCTGTATCATATATGGTCTCTGATAGACTCTTTATCACAACAGACTTAGTATATACTATTTCTTTGATCTTATCTTATCTTTTTCTTCTTATCTGATTGTGCTTACCTTCTGCTCTTCTTCCCAATCAGATCTAAACCCTTTTGGCTATTCTTTCACATGGTAATCACCATGTCTTTCCAACCTTCTAACACATGTAGCCAATGCCTTTTTAATCACCACATGATTCTTTTTATTTCTGTGCTGTGCATGGCTATGGTACAGCCCACTTAATTACCACTACTGTGGCTTCTCTTCCATTTGATTTGCCATCTGCAGTATCAAATGTGTTATTCATTTCCACTCCCCTTAGCCCTAGAGGCTGTGATATGCTCTTATTGCTATTGGATAACTACAACATGGACTTTTACCTTAGTTGTAGACACACAGCATATATCCTAATCAGATATTAGGGTTAGACAAACATGTACAAATACTCTAGTAGTATATAAACCCCAAGGACAATGCTGAATAGATCCCCAGTCTAGTCTCTTGGTTCTCTCCAGAATTTTGAGCCCTCTCCAAGCACTGGATTAATAGGCCTTGAGACAATCCTAATTAGTTTAGTCTTGTCCTAAGTCTTCCCTAACAAGGCTGACTCTCTCTCTTGAGTTATCTCTAATCCAGATGACTCAGCTCTCTGTCATAGCTCTGTCTTTCAACTCTCTGCTTACAACAGCAAGTTAGTCTCTCTATATCATTCAATGCCAGAAGTATAGTAGTAGAACCAGTTTCAAGTTTATTCAGGATTCTGCCATTTCACATACTTCCTTTCATCTAATCAAATTCTGTTGATCTTTGTCTCATCTGATCAAATGACTCTAGTTTAGTCCTCTACAGTCCAGTTTTGATACTTAAGAGCAAAAGTAAGCCTTTTTTTTCTATACTTGAGTAACAAGTAAGGCTTCTTTTTTTTAACCACAGCCTTGAGAGAAGCAGACTTGAGCACATTGTGAATAGTCTAAGAGAAAATGGGGGAGGAAAGGGCAGAATTGATGAGATGGATAGCCTGAACAGCATATTCAGCCTTTCTAGTGGTAATACTAGAGACAATTCTTCATCTATCAGTAGAGGAAAGCTTAGAAGGATGTCCTAGCTTGATGTTTTCCTTATCTGAAAGGAATTCCTTGATGACCCTAGTCACAATAGACTTTTCTAGGCCAGTCTAAGAGGAAATATTACAAATAGAGAGGCCAGATTCAGTAAGGAAGAGGATATTGGCTTTAGTAGAGATAGAAATGGATTTTATGGTGATAATGAAGTAGTTGAATAGCACATTATTTTTATATACCCTATATTTACATAAGTAACTAGGGTCAAGGAATAGCATCCATCAAAAGCTGTGAAAGTCTTATATTATTTACCAAATTATGAATGACAGCATGATGCTCAAATAAATGTCCCAATGACATGTCATTTTAAAATGGCTATATTTTGGTGCCATAACAACCAAATCACATGATTTAAGTGGTATTAGAATGCCAAGAGCAAGTACTATCTTTGACCCTGCAAGTGTTTGATCTTGTTTGTCCCATATCTTTGGCAATTGACCCATTTGTTCAAAATGGCTATCAAGTCTGGGTCCTCCGAATGAGTCTGATGATGTTCAGAATGGAGTTGCAGTGGGAGGGTGAGGAAAGGATGGGTGGAATGGAGGGGGTGAGGATGTTTGGCACAGGACTTATGTGTTGCACCCTTGTACTTGTTATCCTCAAAGTCAGAGGTCAGATGAGTGCAGAGCTTGAGGTTGAAAGCATGAGGAGGAGACTAATTCAATATTCAAACTGAAGTATGTACAAGTTGGAGTACCATATTTATACTACAGAGTCTGGATGGATTAGTAATGGAATGTGACAGGTTGTTAAAGATGAAATAGAATGAGTAACAATATATCAAAGTTGAAGACAGGTTGGGGACATGCCCAAGACAGGTCAGAGACAAGTCAGAGACAGATGTCAGGCTGTCATACTAAGCAAGACACCTGCTTGGAGGAACTAAGAATGAAAATAACTGAAGGAGATCATACGAATTGGAAATACAAGAGACAAGATAAGAGATATCTGGGAGATCATACTGGAGATCATACTGGAGATCATGCTGGAGAGTACCAGAGTACCAGAGTTGGAGCAGTATGTGACAGTATCCCCCCCTTAGGCCTGAACCCCTGAAGGCCATTAGCCAGTAGACAATACAGAGTGGCAGAGCCTGAATTTAATCATGCCCCGATTTATAAGTCCGGTTAGCCCATGGTCACACCTTAACTTCAAACCAACACCATGTTCAAAAAACAACAACCATACACCAACATCAAGGAGTGGGACGACACCCATCTCACAGAATGTGAGGATGACGATGATGCGTTGTGGAACACAAAAGCGGCAGAGTGGAGGCAGAGGGCAAAGGCGAGGAAGAAAGAGGAGGCACATAGGAAGGCAGAGGAGGAGGTGAGGAGAAAGAGGGAGGCAGCAGCATTAGAGGTGCAGAGGGCAGAGCAGGCATGGAAAGTGGCGGAGGAGGCTGCAAAAAAAAGGGTAAGTGCTGCCCCATAGGAACCAACTGGGACTGACCAACCATAGGTGGCAGAGGTAACCACTCAGCAGAGCCAGAGCAAGGGAAAGGTGTGGGCACGGAGCAGCCCTCCCACATACCAGAGGTGTGATGAGCGTGGGCTTGAGTGTCAGCTTGGGCCAGGCAAGTTGACCTCGTGCATGGAGTGCCGTGAGGCAAAGGCAAAGTGTGAGTGGCCCAGAGAGGAGAAGCCAGAGCAGTGGAGAAAGAGGGCCATTATGGAATTGAAGAGGCCAGCAAAGTGGGTGAGGATGGAGGGGAGTAGCACTGTAGCCAGGCCTAGTGGCTCAGGGGGTTTGGCTTTGGAGTGGGTGAAGGCCCTCTGGGGCATTTCGGAGTCAATCAAGGGACTCCAGGAGGCAGTCTGGTTGCAAACGAGGTGGCAGATCCACCAGACGCAGGCGGTGGAGGAGCTGGTGCAGCTGAAGGCAGAGGAGGTGTACAGGTTGGGCACGAACATGGACATGGGGGTGGAGAGTGGAGCAGAGGAAAGGGTGGCAGTGGAGTTGGTGGAGTTGGGGGCAGAGGAGAAAGAGGCGATAAGGAGGGAGTTTGCGGAGGAGGAGTTGGGAAGTGAGTCTAAGTCAGAGGTGTAGTGTAGGTAGAAGAACATCGCATGTAACTGGAATGGACATGTTTTGGCTGCACGGAGCGAGATCAAACGAAGCGATCAAGTGGAGGAAGGACCAGGCCTGTCTGGGTACTGCAGATGAAAGTCATCAACGAGTTTGGAGGCATGTCTGAGCTCCATGGCTAGAAGCCAGGAGGTCTCATCTTCAGTACCTTCATAGCCAGACCAGCGTACCAAGTATAACAGCTTGCAATTTCTTTGCCTATGGTCAATCTTTAAATCAAGGATTTCTGCTATTTCATACTCCAATTCACCTTCAATTTCAACCAGAGGTGGTGGAGCCTGAGTCCAGTCTGGAATTGTGTTCAGAACTGAGGGTTCTAATTGGGATACATGAAAGACCAGATGTATGGACTTTATAGTAACCAGGAGTCAGAGTGTGAAGGAGTGCATACCAGCTTGGGTGATAATGGTATAAGGTCCTAGGTTTTTCTCCAATAATTTTTTAGAGGGGTGCATGGATCAGAAGTACTTAGCCTTGATGAAAACCTGGTCACCAACCTTAAAGTCCAGCACTGGGGTTTGCTTGGTATCAGCAGGACCTTGGTATCGTTTCTGAGCAGCAGCAATCTCCTCACAGAGGTAGGAATGAAGGGAGTCAAGGTCAATGGAGTATTCTCGCACTCTGGTGGAGGTGAGGTCTCTCTCCAGATGTACTGTCAAGTTCGGATGGTAGCCCTTGTTAGCGAAGAAGGGAGAAACTCCGGTGGTTGCATTCGATGCATTGTTGTACATGAACTCTGCTAAGGGAAGGAGTTCAGACCAGTTGTCCTGTTGATAATTGCAATAGACCCGAAGGTACTGCTCCAGGGTCTGGTTCATATGCTCTGTTTGACCATCTTCCTCTGGATGGTAACTGGAGGTGAAGTAGAGTCAGATATTGAGGGCCTTTCTGAGTGAGTAGAAGAAGTGAGAGATGAACTCCAAACCTCAATCAGAGGTGATGTGAGAGGGAACTCCATGCTTTGAAAAGACATGAAGAAGGAAGAGTTTTGCAAGCTCTGAAGATGTCACCTTATTGTCAGTCAGGATGAATATACATTGCTTGGAAAGGTGATCAACAATGACTAGGATGGCAGTGTGTCCGGAGGACACAGGAAGTTATTCGATGAAGTCCATGGATATGGAATTCCATGGCTTCTCAGAAATTGAGAGCTGTTTTAGGAGTCTGTAGGGCTTATGTCTAGGGACCTTGGCTTGAGCACAGGCTGTGCAAGAAGAGACATACTCCTTGACAAATGTCCAGATGCCTGGCCAGGTATATTCCTAATGGATTAGCTCCAAAGTGCGATTTTGTCCGAAATATCTGGATAGTGGATGATCATGCTTATACTGAAGCACATGGAGTCAGAGGTTATCAGCGTCTGGAACGTAGATACGATTATCCAAATGGAGGAAGCTGTTGGAGTTGATGAACCAGTGCAAATCAGGGTTGGAGTCAGAGAGGTGGATGGCAGTGATGGGGTCAGAGGGGAGGGCAGAGAGAATATCGCTGTGAAGTGACTTGATGTCGAAGAGGGTGCTGGTCTGGAGAACCAGAGCTGCAAGATAAGTGGCCCGTAAGGACGCAGCAAGCTGTTCCTGAGTAAAAATGGGGTGGAAGTTGTGGGAATTAATGTAAGCGTAGTCCCTATCCCCCTCTTTGGAGTAGATGTCCCAGCATCTAGTAAGGGCATCAGGCTTGGCTCCAAGGCATCCAGGGTGGAAACAAACGATTAGATTGAACTGGGAAAGGAACTCCGACCACCAGGCCTGCCAGCAAGTCAGGAGCTTGGTAGTGGCGAAATACTCCAGATTTTTGTGATCAGTGATGACGTCAACCGGAGTTCTGGAACCTTCAAGATAGTGGCGCCAAGTCTGGAATGCCTCATGGATGGCAAGTAGCTCCTTGTCATGGATGTCATAATTGAGCTCCAGAGAATGGAGTGTCTGAGAGTAGTAAGTGACTGGCCAGATTTCCTCGTCCATACAACAGATAGAGAGGATACCAGCAATAGCATAGTCAGAGGCATCAGTTTCTACTATGATCAGAGCATCTGAAACCCAGTGAGTAAGGATCAGAGCTGAGGTAAAGGCATCCTTGAGTGCCTAGAAGGCAGAACGACAGTCTGCAGAGAAGTTCCATGGAGTGCCCTTTCATGTGAGTCGGGTTAGGGAAACAACGATATTAGAGTAGTTATGAATGAAATGCCTGTAGAAATTTGCAAAACCCAAGAAGAACTGGATGTCCTTGACTTTCTGAGGCTTGGGCCAATCTAAGATTGCTTTAACCTTTTCTGGAGACATGGTAAGTCCAGAGGGAGAGAGTTGGTATCCAAGATAATCAGTGGAGTCAGTGTGGAATTCGCACTTATCTGGGCAGGCGTAAAGTCCATGTTTGCAGAGTCAATGGAGCACTTCCTGGACATGCTCCTTGTGGGAGGCCTTGTCTGCAGAGTAGATAAGGATGTCGTTGAGATAGACTATAACACAAACATCTAATAGATCAGCAAAGATAGTGTTGACAAACCGCTGGAAAGCTGCTAGAGCATTGGTGAGACCAAACGGCATGACTAGCCACTCATACGAGCCATATCGGGTCTAGAATGAAGTCTTCCATTCATCTCCCTCAGCAATGTGGACCAGATGGTATGCATGCTGGGGGTCAATTTTGGTATAGATCTTAGCTTGGCTTGGAGCGTCTAGGAGGTCAGAGATGCAGGGAAGGGGATAGCGGTCTTTTTTCGTGATCTTGTTAAGTTCTCGAAAGTCAATGCAAAGGCAGAGGGAACTGTCCTTCTTGCAGACAAAGAGGACCGGAGCAGTGTGGGTGGAAGAGGAGGGGCAAATGAATCCATTAGCTAGGTGTTCATCGAGGAATGTCTGGAGTGACTTAAGCTCAGAGGTGGAGAGGGAGTACATGGTGCCTAATGGAGGAGATGTGCCTTCTTCCAGGTTGATTCTGAGATCATGTTTGTGGTGCGGAGCAAGCTTAGAAGCCCTGCTTTTGCTAAAGACGTCTGTGAAGTCATGGTAGTTCAGAGGGACTCCAGAGAGATCAATAGGATCCAGAGTTGTGGAAGATGCATGGAGTTGGATATCCTTGGGGCAGAGTTGTAGGCTAAACTGTAAGGAGCCCTGAAGGTGACAGGCCAATGCAAAGGCAGGTGCATTAATCAGCACAATGGACGGAGCCTTGCGATCATGGAAACATGGTGGATCAGGGGATGTGGGGTCAGCCAGAGGAGGTAAGTCTGGAGGCTGTGGGGTAGAGCTTAAAGTTGCTGGCAAAGTCTGTCCAGATGGATGGAACGAGATACTGCTCGAAATCCAGTCAATCAACAGATTGTAGTGGATGAGCCAGCTGTGTCCTAGCACAAGGGAACAGGATCCATCCAGTGGAGTGATGTAGAACATCATCAGAGTGATGTCACCAGTTTCAAAATGGATAGAGAGGTTGACAGCATGAGTAATGGTGGAGTTGGATGTTCCATCAAAGAGCCAGAGTTCAAGCGGAGGAACAGAGTATGGAGAAAGTCCGTGATCATTAATGAATGAGGTATCTATGAAACAATCAAACGATCCAGAGTCTACGAGTGTAGGGAAGGTTGGGATGTCATAGGAAAGGACTGAGATGGTAGGCATGAGGGAGCAGGGATCTGAGAGAGCGGACGCATTGAGTCAGACCTCCTTAGGTGCACGGGCAGAGGTAACACAACCTCGAGTCCATGTGGAGTCTACAAGGCTGCTGACTATTTTTTTTGCCTCTGTGCTAGAGGCCTCCGGTCTGACTTCCAGAGTTGTGGTTGTAGCCACGCGAGCCTTGGATGCCCAGGATGATGACTTCAGGCACTCTTTAGCTTTGTGGCCAGCTTGACCACAGAACATGCATAGATTATTATCAAAGCAATGCTTTCACTTGACCACTGTGAGCTTGCCGTCCTTACCTAGCTTGGATGACAAGTTGGGTTTGAGGGCCGCAGAGGTTCCAGAGTTGGAGTGACTGCCAGAGTTGGAGGCCTTAGAGTCTTTTGCAGAACTTCTAGGCTTGGAGTCTAAGGTGGGAGTGGATGAAGACAGGGCTGTGGATGTAGTGGCCTTGGAATTACCATTTCCAAAGTTAGATTCAGAAACCTTATTGGCCCTAGAAATCTCTTTCCTACGTTCCCAATAGCGATGGTTGATCTGCTGTACTAAAGTGCGAAGGTTGTGGAGGTCGCTTGGTTTGCCAAGCTGAGACAACTCATCCTTGATGCAATTGGGAAGTCCAATGTAGAAACTGTGGCAGAGTGCTCCAGGACCCCATTTCCAGACTTGGCTCGCCAGGCAGTTCCACTGGACTACATAGTTGGAGATGTGTTGGGAATCCTTCATGCAGAGTTGCTCAAGCCGAGCCTCCACATCGCCAATGGGATTGTGCGGACTGAAGTTAGACTGGAGTTCATACAGAAATACTTCCCAGCTGGTCATCCAGAGTGGATGGAGCTCCGGAGGTTCACTGCCAAGAAGATCCGGCTCGAAATATTCAAGGGTGACTCCCTTGAGATAGGACTGCGCAAAAGTGACTTTGGCACAATCATGGCAGAAAGACTTAGGATTGGCTTGAAAGTTCAACTTGCACTGGACGATGAAGGAACGGAGTTTCCAGGGATCCAGTTCATTGAACAGGTCTGGCTCCCAGACTTTGATTTTAGGAGTGTCAGAGGACTTATGCTGGAGTGCCTGCCGAGTCATGTCCCAGATGGCATTGGCAAGTTGGTTAAATGGTTCAAAAGCCAAGGGTACGTTGTTGGGCTGCTGCTCATCATCATCGTCAAAGGGGTCACCCAGGTCTGAAGGATTGGGTGGTTCTGAGGGATCAAATGGTGGATCATCACCATCATCATCTCCAGGGACCGGAGGGGCCAGAGCATGAAGACCTTCTTCTTCAGGGACAGGATTGTCCCAGAGTTCACGGATTTGGGGGGAGGCAGGGCCCATTTCCAGTAGTGGAGTGAGAGGAGAGCCGAAAGGACCAGAAGGAGTGGTGCAACGACAAGGTGCAGTGGAAATGGATGGGAAAGTCATGGGTCTAGCACTAAGGCTGTGGAAGTCACTAGGAATGGTGCAAGAGGAGCCGAAGACCAACTCAAGCTGCTGACAGGATGTCTGGGTGCACGACATAGTGAGTATGACAAGTACAAGTATGAGTTTGAATATACTGTCAAGTCCAGGTCCTCCAGACAAGTTCAACAATGTCTGGAACAGAGTTGCAATAGGAGGGTGAGGAAAGGATGGGTGGAACGGAGGGAGTGAGGACATTTGGTGCAGGACTTATGTGTTGCACCCTTGTACTTGTTATCCTTGGAGTCAGAGGTCAGATGAGTGCAGAGCTCAAGGTTGGAAGCATGAGGAGGAGACTAATTCAATATTCAAACTGAAGTATGTACAAGTTGGAGTACCATATTTATACTATGGAGTCTGGATGGATTAGTAACGGAATGTGACAGGTTGTCAAAGGTGAAACAGAATGAGTAATGATATATCAAAGTTGGAGACAGGTTGGGGACATGTCTAAGACAGGTCAGAGACAAGTCAGAGACAGATGTCCAAGATAGGTCTGGGATAGGTCAGAGACAGATGTCGGGCTGTCATACTAAGCAAGACACCTGCTTGGAGGAACTAAGAATGAAAATAACTGAAGGAGATTATATGAATTGGGAATATGAGAGACAAGATAAGAGATATCTGGGAGATTGTACTGGAGATTGTACTGGAGATCATGCCAGAGAGTACTGGAGTACCGGAGTTGGAGCAGTATGTGACAATGGCCCAACATTGAAACACTTTTTTGAACCACTGTATTTCCTTTAGCAATATGAACCAGATGGTATGCATGCTGGAGGTCAATTTTGATGTAGATCTTAGCTCAGCTTGGAGTATCTAGAAGATTAAAGATGTAGAGAAGTCAATAGTGGTTTTTTTTTTTGTAATCTTGTTAAATTCTTGGAAGTTAATATAGAGGCAGAGTAAACCATCTTTCTTGTGAACAAAGGGAACTAGAGCAGCATAGATGGAAGAGAAGGGATAAATGAATCCATTGGCTAGGTGTTTATCAAGGAATGTCTGAAGTAACTCAAGTTTGAAGGCAGAGAAGGAGAATATAGTGCCTAATAGAAAAGATGCATTTTCTTTCAAGTTGATTTTGAGATTGTGTTCATGATATGAAGCAAGCTTAAAAGCCTTGCTTTTGCTAAAGATATCCACAAAGTCATGATATTCCAAAGGAACTCCAGAGAAATTAATAGAATTCAGAGTTGTGAAAGACACTCAGAGTTGAATATTCTTAGGGCAGAGTTGCAGGCTAAACTATATAGAGCCCTGAAGGTGGTAGGCCAATACAAAGGCAGGTGTGTTAATTAGCACAATGGACAGAGCCTTGTAGTTACAGAAATGTAATGGATTGGGAAGTATGGAATCAGCTAGAGGAGGTAAGTCTAGAGGCTATAAAGAAGAGCTCAGAGTTGCTAGTAAAGTCTGTTCAGATGAGCAGAATGCAATGCTGCTTAAAATCCAGTCAATCAATGGATTGTAGTAGATGAGCCAGTTATATTCTAGCATAAAAAAACAGAATTCATCCAGCAGAGTAATATAGAACATTGTTAGAGTGATGTCACTAGTTTCAAAATAGATAGAGAGGTTAACAGCTTAAGTAATGGTGGAGTTGAATGTTCTATTGAGAAGCTGGAGTTTGAGCAGAGGAATGAAGTGTAAGGAAAGTCTGTGATCAATAATAAAGGAGGTGTCTATAAAATAATTAGAAAATCTGGGGTCTATGGATGCAGAAAAGGTTGGAATGTTATAGAAAATAATTGAGATGGAAGGCATGAGAGAGTGGGAATCTAAGAGAGCAGATACATTGAGTTAAACCTTTTTAGATGCATAAGTGGAGTTAATGTAACCTTAAGTCCATGTGGAGTCTATGAGGCTGCTGACTATTTTTTTACCTCTGTGCTAAAGGCCTCCAGTTTAACTTCTGGAGTTGTGGTTATAGCTGCATGAGTCTTGGATGTTCAGAACAACAACTTTGGGCACTTTTTAATCTTATAGCTGGCTTGACCATAAAACATGCATAGATTGTTATCAAAGTAATACTTTCACTCAACCACTATAAGCTTGCTATTCTTAACTAGCTTGGACAACAAGTCAGATTTGGATGCTGTGGAGGATTCAAAGTTAGAGTTACTATCAAAGTTGATGGCCTTAGAGTTCTTCATAGAACTCCTAGGCTTGGCATCTAAGATGAAAGTGAATAAAGACAGGGTTGTGGAGGTAGTGGCCTTAGCATTACCATTTCCAGAGTTAGACCTAAAAACCTTATTGGTTTTAGAAATCTCTTTTCAATAGTGATAGTTGATCTATTAAAGTGCAGAGGTCATGAAGGTTGCCCAGTTTGCCAAGCTAAAACAACTCATTCTTAATGTGATTAAGGAGTTTAATATAGAAACTGTGGCAAAGCATTCTAGGACCCCATTTCCAGACTTGGCTCATCAAGCAGTTTCATTAAACTATATAGTTGGAGATGCATTGGGAGTCCTTTATGCAAAGTTGCTTAAGCCAAGCCTCTGCATCATCAATGGGATTATGTGGACCAAAGTTAGACTAGAGTTTATATAGGAACACTTTCTAGCTAGTCATCCAAAGTAAATAAAGCTCTAGAGATTTACTACTGAAAAGATTTGGCTTGAAATATTCAAGGGCAACTCTTTTAAGATAGAACTATATGAAAGTGACTTTGGCATGATTATGGTGGAAAGACTTGAGATTGGCTTGGAAATTCAACTCATACTAAACAATAAAAGAATGAAGTTTTTGGAGATTTAGTCCATCAAATGGATCTGGCTTCTGGACTTTGGTTTTAGAAGTTTCAGAGGACTTATGCTGGAGTGCCTGCTAAGGTGCCTGCTAAGTCATGTTCTAGATGGCATTGGCAAGTTGGTTAAATGGCTTAAAAAAAGCCAAGAATATGTTATTGGACTACTACTTATCATTATCATCAAAGGAATCATCTAGATCAAAGGGATTGGGTGGTTTTGAGAGATTAGATGGTGGACCATCATTGTTATTATCTTTAGAAATTAGAGGGGCCAGAGTGTGAAGACCTTCTTCTCTAGAAACAGAATCATTCTAGAGTTCATAGATTTGAAGAAAGGCAAGGCCCATTTCTGGTAGTGAAGTAAGAGGAGAGTTAAATGGATTAGAAGGAGCAGTATGATGATGAGATGCAGTGAAGATGAATGGAAAAGTCACAGTTCTAGTACTAAAGCTATGAAAGTTATTAAAAATAGTGCAAGAGAAGCTGAACACTGACTTGAGTTGTTAATGGAATGTCTGGATGCACAACATAGTGAGTATAATGAGTACAAGTATGAGTTTGAATATACTGTCAAGTCCAGGTCCTTTAAACAAGTCTAACAGTGTTCAGAATGAAGTTATGATGGGAGGATAAGAAAAGGATAGGCAGAACAGAGGGGGTGAGAATGTTTGGCATAGAACTTATGTGTTGCACTCTTGTACTCATTATTCTTGGAGTTGGAGGTTAGATGAGCATAGAGCTTAAGATCAAAGATGTAAGAAGAAGACTAATTCAATATTCAAACTGAAGTATATACAAGTTGAAAGTACCACATTTATACTATAGGGTCCAGATGGATTAACAATGGAATGTGACAGATTATCAAAGATAAAACAGAGAAGTAATGATATATTAAAGTTAAAAACAGATAAGTAATGATATATTAAAGTTAGAAACAGATTGGAGGCAGATGTTAAAGCTGTTGTACTAAGTGGAACATCTGCTCAGAGGAACTAAAAATGAGACTAACTAGAAAAAAATCATATGAATCAAGAATATGAAAGAGGAGATAGAGGATATCTATATCAAGTCCAGTTCCTCTGGGCAAGTCTAATAAGGTTTAGAATAGAGTGATAGGAGGAGGGCAAGAAGAAGAAGGAATTGAAGTCAGGTCTTTTGATGCAGGACTTATGTGTTATGCCCTTGCACTCACTATTCTTGGAGTTAGAGGTTAGATGAACACCAGGCTTAAGGTTGAAGTTGTCTGAAGAAGACTAAGTTGATATTTAAACTGAAGAATGTACAGATTGAAAATATAGTATTTATACTATAAAGTTGTACTGGATTAGTAATAGAACAGAGGAGGTTGGTAATGTATAAATAAGAACTAAGTAATCAAATGAATAAAATGGAGTTGGGAAGACAGATACTAGAGCTATGCTTTTGAATGGAGCACTAGTCAAAGAAATCTAGAGAAGAACTAACTAGAAGAATCTACAAATTAAATATTTAAGAAAAAAAATAAGAGGGTATCTGTTATAATTTTCTATGTCTTTTATTATACTTTCCTTCTTTCTTTGTTCATTCCTTAATCTGTTCCTCCTTTCTTCATTTGTTACAATGAGCTTTACCTTCTTCTGGTGGTATTGTTATATTCTGCAGCACTTATGGCTTTATAATCTCTCTTCTCATTTGTTACCTTTACTTTAGGATGCTTACCACTCTGCAGCCATTTCTCTAACAACAGCTTAGTATTCCAAGTTCCTTCACATTCTACAACATTCCATCATAGTACTTATACCACAGCACCATGTATACTATTCTCCATTCTTGGTCTATGCAATTATACAGTGGCTCAAAAAAGTGTTCCTGAAATGACCAAGAACTCTTGGGAATCAGAAGGGCCGGTTCTACTACTAACTATTTTAGTAAAAGAATAAAGCAGGGTACTAACTTGTTCTGTTAAGGAAAGAGTTGAGGTGCAAGTGGCTTAGTAGTCAAGTTCTGGGAAATATCCAGGAGACTAGACTGGGGATCCATCCAGTGTCATCCTAATGATTTATATACTACTCTACTATTTGTACATGTATTGCTAACCCTAATACCTGATTAGGATATATGCTATGCACTCAGTACTAAGGTAAGAGTTCATGTTGTAGCTATCCAATAACAATAAAGGTGTATCATAGCCTCTAAAGCTGAGAGGAGCAGATATAACTAATATGTTTGATACTGTGGGTGGCAGATCAAATGAAAGAGAAGCTACAGCAGCAGTGTTACACAAGTAGCCAGAGTCTGCTACTTGGAGATGATGGGTACGAGGGGGACGTAGTGTTAAGCCTTCAGGGGTGCAGAGGGGATCCTGGAGGGTGAGGGGAACTGGAGTGACATGGTGCAGATGCTGCAGCAGACTCAAGATTACATATAATTGTGTAGGCCAAGAATGTAGACTACAATACATGATATGGAATATAAAGGATATTGAGAGAAGCACAGAGAAGGTTATGGAAGATGGGGATACTAAGCCATTGTGAGAGAAACAGCTGCGGAGAGAGATATGCATCCCAAGATAATGATAGAAGATAAGAAGCTTATAAAGCAAGGAGGCTCGTGGAATGTGATGACACCACCAGGATGAAGTAACATTCAATGTACTCAAAGAAGAAAGGCGGAGCGTACTGAGGAATAAGGAAACTAAGCAAGAAGATAAAGTGATGAATGTATAAGATTGTAACACTACCCCCTTCATATACTGGACGTCCCACTTCCAAGATGCTATCCCCGAGTGGGTCCCCCAAAGATTGTGCTTGCCTGAGGTACAGAGTAATGCTTAAATGGACAATCGTCTCATACGTGTCCAGGCGTATTGCATGTGGCACAAACTCGCTGAGGACAGAAGCGAGGGCCATGCCCCCATCATAGGCAAAAGGAGTACTGGGTGCGAATGCAATCGCAAACGTTGTGACCAGGAGCGGATTGGTTGCAGGTAGGGCATCGGTACTGGGAACAGTCTGCTCGATAATGACCCCTACCTCCACATAGAAAGCACGTAGTGGTGGTGGAGGCAGGGAGAGGTCTGGTGGCAGGTTGGAGTACATGATGAGGGGAGGAAAGTACTCATTGGCTGTTTGGGAGGGTGAGTAGGAACTCCCTATTGGCTACAATGACTCCTTGGTCGAGTTCAAAGGTGGTAATTCCCGTTGGTCCTTCTGAGTCCAAGAAAATGGAGGACGTGATAGGGGATGACGGAGGTGGGGATGAGGAGATACGCTCTGCTAGAGCAACATGGAGTGGGACAGGAGAGGTGGGGGTAGTAGTAGGAGGTGAAGGTGAAGTGGACGAGATAAGAGGTGTGTTAGATATAGAAGAAATAGATTCCAGGTAGTGGTCACGTTCCTGCAGAGAGAGAGAAAGGTATATACGTCTGAAAGTAGGGAAAATTAATGTGGGTGAAATCATGGAGACATACATATCGAAACCAAAGAGATGAAGTACTGAAAGGATTCTTTCGGGGATCTTATTGATAGCTAAGCGTAAAGGAATTCCTGCCATGGGAGGAGTGTCAGAAGGAATACAATAATGATGATAATATTGAACACGAGCCACCTCATAGAATAGTCTGACTAGTTCCTGGGTAATTTCATCCTCTTGATACAGGGGGAGGACCTCGACAGCGTGGAGGAGCTGGGGGTCCATGAGGATGGCACTGTAGAGGATGAAGGTGGTGGAGGTGGGCAAGAATGTAGGCTGCACTCACGAGGATCTGAGTTGTGCATACCCAAACAGTGACGAGAAGAAGGACGAGGAAGGAGAAAGCATGTTCTAAGGTGACTAAAATGGTTGGATCGATGGGCATCTAATGCAGATGAGGGAATGTGGCTGCCCAATATATGGTGACCACGACAGTGGTGATAAGGATGAGGCAGAGAAGAAGGATAGAGACAATCAGTTGAATGTCAAGGTGTTCCATGAGGATTCCTGGTTACCACAGTAGATGGTGGCATTTATAATCTGTCAGAATGGAGGCTGTGTGATGGAGATTACTTTCAGGTTCCCAGATGTTTTCCGAAGGAGCATAACCCTTCCATTTAATGAAGTAACAATAGTGACCCAGAGTTCCCTTATGAGCTAGAATAGCCTCGACTTCATATTCCTCTTCGTTGTCAATGATCTCAGGTGGGGGTTCTAGGAATGGGGTGCCATAAGCGACAGTCTGTTTAAATGGTGATAGGAGGGAGGCATGAAACATATTGTGAACTCTCCACGACTTGGGGAGTTTGAGGCAGTACACCAGAGGAGAGAGGGCTTGGGTGATCTCAAATGGTCCCACTCTCTTGGAGGCTAGTTTCCTGGATGGGAATGGGATGTGGAGATGAGTGGCCTCCAGCCATACTCAATCTCCGACCTTTCAGGGGGTGAACTTAATTGTTTGGTGTCATTTCATTGCTAGGCATGCTGAACTGTGTGCCACTAGGGCTTTGTCCCTTGCTTTGGTCAGGGCGTCCATCCTGGAAGATAGTGCAGGGATGAAGGTCCTCGTGAGGGTGGGGAACGCTCTGGGCTCATAGCCCAACATGAGACTGAATGGGGATTTCTAAGTGGATGAGTGAGGGCAGGAATTGTGCTGGAACTCAGTGGTGGTGAGGAATTTGGCCCACTCATGGGGGTTGTTCCTGCAGAAGATCCTGAGATAAGTTTCTAGTTCCTGGTTGGTCCTCTCAGTTTGACTGTCCATCTGAGGATGATATGCCATGGATAATTTGACGTCATAGTGAAGTAGTCTGGCTAACTCTTGTGCTAGGGCCAAGGCAAACTGTGGTCCTTGATCCAAGATGATGGAGTCCTGTATTCCGAACCACCTGAACACATGGTCATGAAAAAGGCGAGTGATCCCTAAGGCGTCGATGGTTTTGTGACAAGGAGTGAGAATTACCCCCTTTGTAAGCCCATGGTTGACCACAACCATGATGGAATTGAATCCGTCAGAAGGAGGTAAATCTGTGATAAGATCAACAGATAGTTGCTTGAATGGGAGGGTGGCAATGGATGGAATTGGCAATAGTGGTGGTATGGTGGGGTGAGTATTGGTCTTAGACGTTTGGCAAATGGGGCATCCATTGATGAAGTTCTTAACAAAAGTGGTGAGGCCAGGCCACCAAAAGTCTCATTCCAATAGGGCTTTGGTGTGGAATTGCCCTGCATGTCCAGTAGTAGGGGTGGAGTGGAACGTGTGGAGTAGGAAGGACCTGTGCTCAGGGGGAACGTATAATCTGTCTTTGTAGAAGAGGTGACTGTTATTGAACTTCCAGTCTGATACAACCGATCTAGGGAATAATGGGGAGCCCAGCTGTGCCACTTTGAGAGCTCTAAGGACGAGGAGGTCGTTGCTGGAGGAGGACTTGATCTTGTGCAACAGTGCAGTGTCGAGGGCTTGGATGATGGTGGGTTCCTGGACTATGGAAGAGTCAATGTTGTCATCAGAGGTGTCAAAGGAAGATCATCAGGACAGAGCATCCACTGGACCCATCTTGGTTCTGGGAGTAACCTGCCAAACTAAGTCGAAGTTCTGTAAAAATAGCGACCAGCGTGCTTGGCATCTGGAGAGTTTCCTAGGATCACAAATGTATGATAGGTTTTTGTGATCAGTGATGATGGTGACTGAATGGACAGAACTGGAAAGGTATTGTTTCCATTCTTCTAAGGCCAGGATGACGGCAAGTAACTCTCTGTTGTAGATGTTATAGTTCCTTTCTGCTGAGGAGAATGTCTTGGAGAAGTAGGCGCATGGGTGATCATCTCTGTTTACGTCTTTTTGAAGTAATACAGCTCCTGCTGCAAGAAGAGAGGCATCCATCATCACAGAGAATGGTTTGCTAGGGTCAGGGAGCTTCAAGACAGATGTGGAAATGAAAGCCTCTTTGAGGGTTTCGAATGCAGTCTGTTGTTGGGGGGTCCATTTCCAGGGTTCATCCTTCCTAGTGAGGAGCATGAGGGGGGATACAATATTGGAGAAGTTGGGAATGAATTTCTGATAGAAGTTGGCAAATCCAAGGAAACTCTGGATTCCTTTGACAGAGGATGGGGGTTGCCATTCTCTTATGGCATTGAGTTTAACTGGGTCCATCTGGAGCTTCCCTTGCCCAATGATCATCCCGAGATATTCCATGGTGGGGGTGTCGAACGAGCATTTAGATAGTTTTAAGGATAGTTGGTGCATCCTGAGTCGTTCAAAGACTAGCTTGGTGCGTTGGTGATGAACCTCTAGATTATCTTTGGTGTGAATGCCGATATCGTCCATATAGATCTTAAGCCATCCTTCTGCAAGGAGATCAGTGAAAATGTGATTCATGAAAGCCTGGAATGTAGGTGGAGCATTGCAAAACCCGAAGAACATGACTGTTGGCTCATAGAGCTCCAGGGGGGTGATAAATGCCACTTTCCACTGGTCCTCCTTTCGAATGCGTATATTGTTGTATCCCCAACATATGTCCAACTTAGTGAAGATGGTGGACTCTTTCATGTCATCGATTAGGTCAGATATGAGGGGTAGGGGGTAGGCATTGTGGATTGTGTGGGAATTGAGGTATCGGTAATCCTGGCAAGGGCATAGCGTGCCATCCTTTTTTGGAACAAAAAAGAATGGAGAGGCTTGGGGAGATTTTGAGGGGAGGATGCAGCCCGTTTTGAGGTTTTCATCAACGAAGGTTTTACAGGCTTCTTTTTCCTTGGGGTTCAGTGGGTATACTTTGGTGATCTTCGGGAGGAAAGAGGGTTTTAAGTCAATGGTGTGATCATAAGGACGATGAGGGGGTAGTGCGTTGAATGTGGTCTTGGAAAACACGTCTTCATATTCCGCGCACCAACTAGGTAGAGCAGTGGTCTGAGGAAGGTTGTCCTGGGCAAGCTGGGTAGAGATTGTGATTTTGTTGAGACTCTCTTTGAGGCGATCCTGTGGAAGCAGAAGGGACTTTGTCCTCCAGTCAACCTGGAAATTCCACTTCCACAGCCAAGGCATCCCAAGGATCACCTGCTTCTTGCTGAGTCTCAAGATAAGTAAGTCAACGTTGTCCAAGAAGTCTTCGTGAGTAAGTTCTGCCTTGAGTTTTGTTCTAATGGTTCCATGGTGGTTTTCTGTCCCATCTACATTCCAAGCTTTAATGGGCTCTGAGAGGGCACGTACTCCTAGCTTCAGGTAAGGGACTAGGGATTTATCTATGAAATTTCCTGTGGCTCCACTGTCAATGAGAGTGATGGTTTCAACAATTTCAGACTGCACTTTAAGACGAATGGGAATTCAGATTGTGCAGTAACTAGGCAGTCCTACTAAGACATGGGAGGGAGACATTGACACACCCTCTCCTTCTAAAAAGACGTTGTGGGGGGTTGTTCATCAGGGGAATCTTCATAGCATGCCTGAAGGACCTGGAGGATTTCATCCTCCATCTTTCCCTGGGTTTGGAGTTGGTGGACGAATGTCTGTAATGTGAAGAGAGTGGGAGCTTGAGAGGAAGTGGGGGGAGTGATGGTGGAGTTGGAGGAGATAGATGGGTCAACGGTAGAAGTGGTTGCTATGGTTTGACTGGGGGGGCTTCAAGGGTATAAGCAACATTGGGTGGCATTATGGCCCGTGCGTTGGCAACAGAAGCAGCGTCCTTCTCAGACGCATTTGGCTCACTCCTGGGGCGTTAACTTAGTGAGTCAAATGGTGTCGACATCCATGGTGTTTGGGTCTCTGGGGGTTCTAGGGAGAGAAGGGGTGGGCTTTCCCTTCTTTAATGCTTTGATGTGAGCAATCTGGGTGTGGAACATTTTGGCCTTATCCAGCCAATCTGCAATGAGAACCAGGACTTTGTCCATAGAGAGGACCATGATAGTGATTCTTTGATCTATTCCAAGGGAGAATGTGTCTATGAGCATGGCATGGTCAGTGATTCCAGCTTGGGTAGCTAAGTTCTGGAACTCTGTGATGTATTTCTGAAAACCGTCATCAATCTCTCCACTGGATTTGCGGAAGGACTTCTGGACAAGTTTTGACAGGGCAAGGCGGGCAGTGGCTTTGGTGTTGAAGGGGAAAAATGTTCCTTCAAAGTTTTCTACAAACTTGTCAAAGGTTTTCTCTATGACAGCAGTGTTAGGGTCTGCGAGTTTGTCATACCACAGCTCGGAGAAGGGGATGGCTCAGCCCTTGCTGAGCTTGTTCAGGGTGGTCATGATCTTAGTTTCATCAGTGCTATAGAGAGCAGCGTTGATGGAGAAATAGGCCTTCATGGCCTTGATCCAGCAGGTGGCATCATCTTGTTCACCAGAGAAGTCAGCAGGGAGGGCTGCCTTAAGCTCGGTGGTGTGGGTGAACATAGGGGTGACTGGGGATGGGGTGTGAGTGGGGAACAGTGGAGTTGATGGACGCGAGGGTGCTAAGGGGGTGCTAGGGCCTGGGTAGGGCAGGGTCCCTGTGGGGGTAGTAGAGGGCAAGCCAGGAAATCGCCTGGATCTAATGGCTAGGGATGCTGGAGGGGTAGTTTCTGACTCAGAATCAGAGCGGGCACTGATAGATCTAGAGATCCAATGGGAGGGTCTATGGGCTATGGTGACTTAGTGGGGTGCGTCCAGCTCTTAGATAAGAGGGACATAGGGAGATTCTTGGCCTTTTGTTACACGAGTAGCCAGAGTCTGCTACTTGGGGATGATGGGTACAAGGGGGACATAGTGTTGAGCCTTCAGGGGTGCAGAGGGGATCCCGGAGGGTAAGGGGAACTAGGGTGACACAGTGCAGATGCTGCAGCAGACTCAAGGTTACGTATAATTGCATAGGCCAAGAATGTAAACTATAATACATGACATGGAATATAAAGGATATTGAGAGAAGCACAGAGAAGGTTATGGAAGATAGGGATACTAAGCCGTTGTGAGAGAAATGGCTGTGGAGAGAGAGATAAGCGTCCCAAGATAACAGTAGAAGATAAGAAGCTTATAAAGCAAGGAGGCTCGTGGAATGTGATGACACCACCAGGATGAAGTAATGTTCAACGTACTCGAAGAAGAAAGGTGGAGCATACTGAGGAATAAGGAAACTAAGCAAGAAGACAAAGCGATGAATGTATAAGATTGTAACAAGCAGTAATTAAGTGGACTGTGCCACAGCCATATACTGCATGGAAATGAAAAGAATCTTGACAGAGATTAAAGAAGGGCACTAGCAAGGCAGTTAGAAGATCAGAAGACACAGTGATTACTGTGTGAAAGATTAGCCAAATAGAGATAGATCTGATTGGGAGGAAAAGCAGAAGATAA
Source organism: Xerocomus alliaceus (assembly GCA_038094415.1). NCBI lineage: Eukaryota > Fungi > Basidiomycota > Agaricomycetes > Boletales > Boletaceae > Xerocomus > Xerocomus alliaceus. The sequence goes on along the minus strand of JBBPUB010000032.1, from coordinate 26,304 downwards.
GCTCTGATCAGATAAGATGCAAAAGATAAGATAAGGTTAAAGAAAAAGTATATGCTAAGTCTGCTTGACAAAGAGTCTACCAGAGACCATATACAAGACGGCAAGAATCGTCACACTACCCCCCGCTTAAAGATCATTGTCCAAATGATCAAAGGGGAGACAATAAGTTGGAACTATAGTGACATTTTCAGAATGTTTATGGAATAGTAAAAGAAACTGTTTGGGATTAATAGTGAGGGCCTGGAGTGCAGATGGATGAGCCTTATAAAAGTTGAAAATTGCCTCCTTGGCATTAGTAAGATTGGAGCATGGCTCCCAAGTTCATTCCATTTCATCATAACCTTTCCAATGTACCAGGTACTCCAGTCAGCATAGCTGATACCTGCTATCCATGATGTAGTCAACTTCCCACTTGTTATCTCTGTCTTCTGTGACCTTAACAGAACTGGGCCAGTCAACTGGCTGGCCTTCAAGGTGTTCCTTGTATGGTTTAATGTAGGAGATATTCATGACCAGATAAATATGCATAGAGTAGGGAAGTTTCAGCTCAACTGCATTTGTACTGATTAATTTCATAATGGTGTATGGTTCAAGCCATCTTTTAGAAAGCTTTTTCGAAGCATGCATTAATCTAAGGTTTTCTGTAGATAGCCAAACTTATTGACTAGTAATGTAATCAGGAGCAACACTGCATAATTGATCTGCATATTTCTTTTGGTGCACTTGTGCAGCCTTCATATTCTGCTTCACTTGATCAAAAGTGGCAGTCATGTCTTCAGCAAATCATACAGCAGCAGATGCTTTGTCAGTCTTTGGGGGTTCAATTTCCATTTGTGGATTATATGATTGCATAATCTCAAAGGGAGTCTTTTTCATAGAAGCATGTTGTTTGGAATTAATGAAAAACTGGGCTATGGCAAGCCAATCTGCCCATTTATCTTGTTTTTCAGAACAAAAGATTCTCAAAAACTTCTGAACTTCTTTATTGACAATCTTGAACTGGCCATTCATCTGGGGATGAAATGCTGTACTGAGTTTAGTTTCAATAGATAATGCTTTATTAATCTTGGTCATTACTTGTGCAGTGAATTGTGGACCTTGATCAGAAACAATAGATGATGAAAGACCATGATGCTTCCAGACATTATTCAAGAATAAATGTGCTGTATCCAGGGCACTGCACTGCTTGGTGCATGGAATTAGTTCTACCTCCTTGGAAAAATAATCAACGACCAAAAGAATAGCATTGAAAAAGCAGAACTTAGGGAGATTGGTGATGAAATCTGCAGAAATGTGACATCAAGAGATGTCAGGGGTAGCAAGTGGTACTAAAAGACTGCTTGGGGCCTTGTTTGTTCCTTTGAACCATTAACACTTGTTACAGCAGCTCACGTAATCTTTTACAAATGTGGTAACTTCAGGCCACCAATAGAATCTGAAGATTAACTTCAATGTTTTTTTGTAATCAGCATGGCCAGCCATTGGGGAATCATGGAAAAGTCTAAGAATGTCCATTTTAATCAGAGCAGAATCTGGTATGTAAATGTGGTCTTGAGGATCATGCAACAAACCTTCTTCTTCTTTCAAAAAATGTTTTCTGCTAAGATACATGGTGTCTCCTTCCATTAGCTTACAAAGCTCATTGAATATAGATTTATTGAGTCATTCACCTTCATCAGAGATGAGAAGTGGAGTTTCTAGCTCTATAGTTCCAATCTGCTCTGGTGAAATTACTAGAACTCCTTTATTGTCCTTCTTGACACCAATTGTGTGATCTTCTCTTCTAGAGAGTGCATCAGCTTTACCCATAGTAGCTCCTGGCTTATGTATCCATTTTAGATTAAACCTTGATAAGTATTGCACCCATCAGGCCTGTTGGCAATTGAGATCTTGCCTCATCTGATATCATTGAAGATTTTGGTAATCATTCTAGACTTCCACTGGAAATCTAGCTCCTTCAAGATAATGTCTCCACTTCTTCAAGGATTGTATAATGAAGAGCATCTTCTTATTGGAGATAGGATAATTTTGTTCAGCAGGTTGCATGCTATGAGAAGCATAAGCTATGGAATGCCATTTGTTTTCTTTCTTTATTGAGAGCACAGCTTCTGTGGTGTAATCTGAAGTGTCAGCTTTTAAATGAAATTTGCAGTTTATATTGGAATAGGCTAAAATGGGAGTGGATACAAAAGCATTCTTAAGCATTTCAAACACTTCTTGCTGAGCTAAGCCCCATTCAAATGAGACTTCCTGCTTTAGGAGATCATTTAGTGGTCTAGCCACTTGTGAGAAATTTGAGATAAAGTGGCAATAGAAGTTGGCAAGTCCTAAAAAGCTCCTAACTCCTTGGACATTAGTTGGAATGGGCCATTGAGTTATGGCCTCAACCTTCTTTGAATCCATAGAAATGCCATTCTTTCCCACAATCATGCCAAGAAAATCTACTTCTGTGATACAAAAGCAGCATTTGGGGGCTTTTACAAAGAGGTCATTCTCCTTTAGTCAATGGAGTACTTCTTTTACAATTTGATCATGTTCCACTTGATCTTCAGTTTTCGTGAATATTAATAAGTCATCTATATAGACCACCACCACATCATCCATATCAGCGAAGATTTCATTCATCATTGCTTGGAATGTGGTAGAGAAATTGTATAATCCAAAATACATCATGAGAGGTTCATATGCTCCTCAGAAGCATATGAAAGTGACTTTCCATTCATCTCCTTCCTTGATGCGAACATTATTATATCCCCATTATAGATCCATTTTTGTGAATAATTTAGCATCTTTTAGTTTGTCTACTAGTTGCAAGATCAATGGCAATGGGTAGTTGTTTTTGATGGTGTGTTTATTAAGATACTAGTAATCCTGTACCATTCTTTTGCCATCATTTTTTTTTGGAATAAAGAATACAGGTGAGGTTTGCAGAGATTTTAATGGACAAATGTAGCCTTTCTGCAATTGTTCATCTAGAAATGTAGTTACTTCATCCTGTTCATCAATTGAAAGAGGTATAATCCTTCCTTTGTGGGGTTTGAAATCATTTTGCAATTCTATTGCATGGTCCCACAGCTTTCTTAGTGGCATTCATTTCAAGTCCTTTTTAGAAAATACTGTGAGGTAATTATGATATTCTTCTGGTACTAATTCTTCCAGTGGAATTTCTTTTGACTGAACCCTTTTAAGCACTTTTTGACTATTTTGATCTCATTCCAGCAAGTGTATCCAATGATATATCTGGTAGGATTGTTTGCACTGTTCTTTGTGCAAAGCTTGTAAAAACTTGAATGGGGTGGAATCACCTTGTTGGAGATTCTAACAATGTTGGGAACATCTCATCAATCGAACCTTCCTGGTTGTCCAGTCTATTTCTGAGTTGTGATGCTGTAACCACTCATATCCCAGAATAAATTTGAACTTTCCTAGGTCAGTGACCTCAGCAGTCAGTTTCTCATAATGATCTTCATATTCCATAACAAGTTGACAGTTATGTGTTATCTTTCCAGCAGCATTTAAAGTTCCATCAGCATTATACATCAGAATGGGTCTTCTTAATGGGGTAAGAGGTAAATGAAGACACTGGGTGAATTGCTGATCTATGAAGACAGCATTTGCTCCAGAATCTAGAAGGGTGGATGTTTTTATAAAGGGAATGTTTACTTTTGGAGTAATCTTGATCAGGAGGACTATGTCCTTTTTAGGGTTAATGGTTCTTAGAAAATGAAACTCCATTGTTTCTTCCTTTCTTGTTTTGGGTAATAGTTCATCAAGATCTGACTCTATCAATTCTGAATACATCATTTGAACATCATGTTGTTTTTGATCATTTGATGGGATTGGAGTCATCATACTCCTTATCTCCACCACATCTGGGAATATAAGTTTTTCATTATTTTTCATATGTGAATTAAACACCAGAGTCTCATCCTGGCTAAGCTCATTATCTAGATGAGACCCGCATGATGGCAAAGAATTGTCTTCTTTTACATTTAGAACTTCATATCAATTACAGCTTTCTACATTCCCAGATTTAGTAGGTTGCCTCAAACTTTTCCCGTTTTGGAGGAAAGACTTTTGTAATTCTGGAACCAAGCATGTGCCTTATTGAAGGACATGCCTGCAACTGACCTACTCCAATCCCATCCTTTGCCCTTGTCCTTAGATGGATTCTCAGATACAGAAGACAAGCTTCAGCTCATTTCACAGATATTCTGAGAGGCTTTTTGTATAGGGCACCAGATTGCATGGCCTCCTCCTAGGAATTTACATTTTTTGCATGCTTTCTTGGGTTTTGGACATTTAGCAGCAATATGTGGCCCATCACAATTGAAGCACTTTAGGGGTCCTCAGCTTCTTTGTTCTTTCCCCTTTTGTACTGCATCTACATCCATGACATTGGGATCTTGGGGTCATGAGATGTGATCTGCCATTCCTTTTTTGATAAAGCCAAGCAGTTCTGGCATTCGCCATATTCTTTTATCTTTTTCATGAAAGTAGTCACATTCGTATAGCAGCCATCTCATAAGAATAGGTATTTCATCATATCTTGGTTCATGTTTCGTTCAAGTATCTGTAGAAGCCTATCTCCATCATATTTAGCTTGTGCAAGATAGTTTTCCATTTTGACAAAGTATTGTGAGACTGTCATTTTGTCTCCTTGTTTCAGATTCTCGAGTTGATGTTGAGCCCATTCTTTTTTATTGGTTAACCAGAAATGAAGCTCAATCAGCTTCTTAAATTCCAGCCAATCAGTTTCATCCCCTTTTAGGATTTTGAGTAAGTGTGCCTAAGCAAAGGCTCCAGCATCTCCTTTCATCATTTGTGATAGAACGGCTTTAACTCCTGCTACTCCACTTAATACAGTTATATTCTCATCTTGTCATACTTGGACTTTTGTCCACCATTCTTCAAACTTTCAACCCCTAGTTCCATTATACTCTCCTGGATTGGCTATGATTTTCATGATATGAGCTCCTCTGTCACCTCCTGCTTTCACTTGTTCTTTCATTTGTTTGAGCTCTTCTCTCATATGTCTGTTGTCCCTGACAATGCTCAATGTTGCTTGGGCTTGATCTTCTAAATAGGCTTTTAGATGAATTCCTAATTGGGCATAATTATCATTGAATGATCCTGAGAGAGCATTGAGAGTGTTTATAAGATCTGTGGGAAGTGCCATTGTTACTTAATCAAAAGTGGTAACTGTAGTGTTATCGTCTTCTAAGGGATCTTGGTGGGGATAGTGCCAATCGTTCTCATTATACCAACTTCCACAATATCTTCAATTATCCCCAGAAGCTTTTGTTGGGCTTATAATTCCAAAGCTTATTCCAAAAGGGTTTTCTTTGGTTTTGTATATGTGTACTACTGCAAGGATGGGTGCATTTCTTTCAATGACAAGCTTGATGATCCAGCAAAATACTCCTACAAGCACTAAGAAAATTCCTATGACTGTTGCAAGGATGATTTCAAAGATCATCTAACACTGGTGGGGGTGTCAGTGGAGTCCTTCTCCAAAAATCCAACCTTCTGAGGTGGTGTGTGTAGTGGGAACTACTTTTACAAAGGCTGAGAAGGGGGAGTGAAAGGTTCTTGTTCAGTTTCCTATGAAGAGTATGGAAACCTATGAGTCAGTTGCATATTTGGCAATCCACTTGAGAAAGTAGATTGTGATGATGTAAAAAATCAAGCAGAAGATGAGAACAATGACAAATAATTACATTCAATATTTGTAAGACTTTGCTGGAATGTCCCTAAGCTATATCTGGCTTCCTCTTTCTATTCCCCTCTTAATCTCCTGTTGGTACTGCCTCTGCTGTCTCTTCTTTGGTGGGGCAGGGGCTTCTTCAAATTCGTACTCCAACCACCCTTCTGATCTTCTTCTTCTTTCAACATTAAAGGTTCGGCTATAAAAATTTGCCTGAACCATTGAAGCTATAGCATAAAATCCCCTCTCTTCTTCTGAGGGCAGCTGATGCAGAGGTGACCAATTGGTGACGTCAATAATGCTTAGACCTGGGCTGCAATCATTCAGGTTGGGGGTAGGCAGATAAAGGAGGTCAGGAGACTCTGACTCTCTCTCAAACTTTGTAGGAGTTGATAAGATAAGGGGGATGACCATGTCCTCTTCCTTCAAGTCAGTGGCTGGTGATGTACTCTCTTTGCAGCTGATCTCTTCTCTCAATTCTTCTTTGATCATATTCCTCACAATCAAGTTCTGATGGGGAAAGCTGGGTAAAGAAGCTTCTAACTCTCTTAAAAAAGCTGTAGCTGGCAAGACAGATCTATTCCCACTGTCCAGGACCTGTGTGGCCTGTTCTTGCCCTTCTCTTGGCTCTGTCTGTTGGTGACCAATAATAAAGAGATGAAGGGAGTGGTGGAACTGAATGGGCACTAGTACTCGTTAGTACCAGTGTGGCTGTAGTAGAAGGGGTCACTAAAGGGAGAGTCTAGTCTAATAAAATGACCAAGAACTCTTGGGAATCAGAAGGGCCAGTTCTACTACTAACTATTTTAGTAAAAGAATAAAGTGGGGTACTAACTCGTTCTGTTGAGGAAAGAGTTGAGGTGTGAGTGGCTTAGTAGTCGAGTTCTAGGAAATATCCAGGAGACTAGACTGGGGATCCATCCAGCATCGTCCCAATGGTTTATATAAACTATTTGTACATGTATTGCTAACCCTAATATCTGATTAGGATATATGCTATGCACTTGGTACTAAGGTAAGAGTTCATGTTGTAGCTATCCAATAGCAATAAAGGTGTATCATAGCCTCTAGGGCTGAGGGGAGCAGATATGACTAACATGTTTGATACTGTGGGTGGCAGATCAAATGAAAGAAAAGCTGCAGCAGTGGTAATTAAGTGGGCTGTGCCACAGCCATGCACTGCATAGAAATGAAAAGAATCTTAACAGAGATTAAAGAAGGGCACTAGCAAGGTGGTTAGAAGATCAGAAGACACAGTGATTACTGTGTAAAAGATTAGCCAAATGGAGATAGATCTGATTGGGAGGAAAAGCAAAAGATAAGCTCTGATCAGATAAGATGCAAAAGATAAGATAAGATTTTAAAAAAAGTATATGCTAAGTCTGCTTGATGAAGAGTCTACCAGAGACCATATACAAGACAGCAAGGATTGTCACAGTCCCAATGTTGGGCCATTTTGAACAAATGGGTCAATTGCCAAAGATATGGGACAAACAAGATCAAACACTTGCAGGGTTAAAAATAGTACTTGCTCTTGGCATTCTAACACCACTTAAATCATGTGATTTAGTTGTTTTGGCACCAAGATATAGCCATTTTAAAATGACATGTCATTGGAACATTTATTTGAGCATCATGCTGTCATTCATAATTTGGTAAATAATATAAGACTTTCATAGCTTTTGATGGATGCTATGCCTTGACTCTGGTGACTTATATAAATATGGAGTATATAATGATGATGTACTATTCAGCTACTTTATTATCACCATGAAATTCATTTCTACCTCTACTAAAGCCAATATCCTCTTCCTTACTGAATTTGGCCTCTTTATTCATAATATTTCCTCTCAGACTAGCCTAGAAAAGTCTACTGTAGCCAGGGTCATCAAGAAATTCCTTTTAGATAAGGAAAACATTAAGCTAGGGCATTCTTCTAAGCTTTCCTCTACTGATAAAAGAAGAATTATCTCTAGTATTACCACTGGGAAGGCTGAAAATGCTGTTCAGGCTATTCATCTCATCAATTCTGCCCTTTCCTCCCCCATCTCCTCCCAGACTGTTTACAATATGCTCAAGTCTGCTTCTCTCAAGGCTGTGGTTAAGAAAAAGAAGCCTTACTTGTTACTCAAGCATAGAAAACAAAGGCTTACTTTTGCTCTCAAGTATCAAAACTAAACTGTGAAGGACTGGACTAGGGTTATTTGGTTAGATGAGACAAAGATCAACAGGATTGGGTCAGATGGGAGGAAGTATGTATGAAAAGTGGCAGGTGAGCCTTTGCAGAATAAGAAGGTTCAAGGGACAGTGAAGTTTGAAGGAGGTTCCTTGATGGTTTGAGAATGTATGGGTTGGAATGGTATGGGGATTCTGGCAGAGGTAGAGGGTAAGATGAATGCTGAGCAATATGTCACCATTTTGAAGAACAATCTGCTTCCCAGCATGGAGAGTTCTGGGATTTCTAAGAAGAGCATAATCTTTCAGCAGGATAATGATCTCAAGCACTTCTCAAAAAGAGCTCAGGATTGGCTTGACTCCCATAGAATCAAGCTTCTGGATTGGCCAGCTTAGTCTCCAGACTTTAGTCCTATTGAGCATCTCTGGCAAATGTTGAAAAAAAAGCTCAACAGCTATTTAAAACCATTAAAAGGAGCATGGAAGCTTTGGTAGAGAATTGTGGTGGAGTGGGGCAAGATTGAGGTTGAGGAGTGTCAAATATTGATTGAAAGTATGCCTAGAAGGTTAGAGGCAGTGATAAGGGCCAAAGGAGAGCCCACTAAATACTAAAAGTCTAGATCTGAAATGATGCTCAAATAAGTGTTCCAATGACATGTCATTTTAAAATGGCTATATCCTGGTGCCATGACAACCAAATCACATGATCTAAGTGGTGTTAAAATGCCAAGAGCAAGTACTATCTTTGACCCTACAAGTATTTGATCTTGTTTATTTCATATCTTTGGCAATTGACCCATTTGTCCAAAATGGCCTAATGTTGGGACACTTTTTTAAGCCACTATACATAACCTTGAGTCCACTACAGTCCCTGCACCATGTCCCTTAGTTCCAAGTCCTTCAAGTTCTACCAGAATCCAGTCCACCCTCATACCCCTTATTCCTTGTAGTAGACTTAGGCAACTTGTGTAACAGTATTAAGGAGATTGTGCCAGAGATGTAGTAGAGATGTCACTAAAATACTGGAGTTGAACTGGTATGTGATAGTATCCCCCTCTTAGGCCTAAACCTCTAAAGGCTGTTTAGCCAATGAACAATATAAAGTAGTAGAATTTGAATTTCATTGTTTTCTAAATTTATAAGTCTGGCAGGCTTTAGGTTGCACCTCAACTTTGAACCACCAATATGTTCAAATCACAAGCCCAATATACTGATATTCAGAAGTGGAATAATGTCCATTTTATAAAGTGTGAGAATAACAATAACACTTTGTGAAACATGAAGATAGCAGAGTAGAAGTGGAGGATGAAGATGTGGAAGAAGGAAGAGGCATGAAGAAAGGCCAAAGAGGAAGCAAGAAAAAGGATGGAGATAGATATGGCATGAAAGGCAAAGAAGGCATAGAGGCTAGTGGAGAAAGCCACAAAAAAATAAATAAGTCTTTTTTTGTTGAAGTTATTCAAAAACTAACCAATAACTAGATGGCAAAGGTATCCATACAGCAGAGTAAGGGGAAGGGGAAGAAAAGGGTGCAGAGTGAGCTACAGATATGCCAAAGGTACAATAACCACAGCCTTGAGTGCCATCTTGGGCCAGGGAAGTTAACCTTGTACATGGAGTGCCACAAGGCCAAGATAAAATGCAAGCAGCCCAGGGTAGAGAAAATAAAGGGGCAAAGGAAGTGGGCTATGATCAAGGTGGTGGAGAGGCCAGCAAAAAGGGCTAAAATGAAGGATGGAGTGAAGGCTAGGCCAAGCAACTCAAGTGGATTGATTCTAGAGTGGATGAAGGCCCTCTGAAGTATCTTGAAGTTGCTAGTTAGACTCTGAGAGGTGGTTAAGACATAGATATGGTGTCTTATCCATCAGACTCAGGTGCTTGAGGAGCTGGTGAGGCTCAAGGCAGAAAAGCTATATGGATTAGAGTCAAAATCAAAATCAGAAGCAGAAAGAAAAGAGATGAGAGAGATAGCAGCAGAGTTGAAGGTGTTGGAGATGGAGGAGCAGAAAGTATAAAGAAGGGAGTTTGAGGACAAGTCAGATAGTGAGTATGAGCCCAAGTATAGTATAGTTATACATAGTTAAAAAAACTTGTTTTGATTGTATAGAGTAAGCTTGAAATGAAGTGACTTAAGTGGAATAAGGTTCAGGCTTATTCAGGTACTGGAGATGGAAGTTATTGACAAGCTTAGAGGCATGTTCAAGTTTCATGACTAACAACCAAGAAGTCTCATTATCAGTTCCTTCATAGCCAAACCATTGGACCAAGTATAAAAGCTTGCAGTTTTATTGTCTATGATTGATCATTAAGTCCAAGATTCCCACAATTTCATATTCCAATTCTCCTTCAATCTTGACTGAGTAAGGATGGTAGAGATTGAATCTAATTTAAAATAGTATTTGAAATGGAAGATTCTAATTGAAATATACTATATGAAAGACTGGATGTATGGACTTTATAGTGTCTGAGAGTTGGAGTATAAAGAAATATGTGTTAGCTTGAGCAATAATCATATAAGGTCCTAAGTTCTTTCCAAGAGTTTTTTTAAGGAATAAGTAAATTGGAAATATTTAGCATTAATAAAAACCTGGTCACTGATCTTAAAGTTCAATGCCAGAGTTCATTTGGCATTTGCAGGACCTTGGTATCATCTTTGAGTAGCCACTATCTCCCTCTGGCTCTAGACTATATATCTCTGGCCTAGAAGAGTAGTATTTGAAAAAGTGCTTTTTTAATATTTTAAACTAGATTCTAAGGCAAGCTTCAAGAGACTAGACTAGGGATCTACCCAGCATTGTTCTTTGGGTTTATATACTATTCTACTATTTGTACATATGTGTCTAACTCTAATATCTAATTAGATACAGTGGCTCAAAAAAGTATCCCAATGTTGGTACATTTTGAAGAGATTGGTAAATTTCCAGTGATAGAGACCAAACAAGGCCAAACACCTGTATAAGCGAAGGCAGTACTTACTCTAGGCTTCCTAACCCAACTTGAATCATATGATTTGGTTGTCATGCCATTGAGCTATGTCCATTTTAAAATGCCATGTCATTAGGACACTTATTTGAGCATCATGTTGTAATTGATTATTTAGTAAATAACATAAGAATATGATAGCTTCTGATGGATGCTATGCCTTGACCCTGATTGGTGATGTAAATGACATAATTCTGAGATGTATAAATAATACACAATCCACTTAGATAATCAATATCATCATGAAAGCTATTTCTACTTCTCTTAAATCCAATATCCTCTCTCTATCTGAATCTGGTCTCTCTATTCATCAAATCTCCTCTCAAACTGGTCTGGAAAAGTCTACTGTGGCTAGAGTCATCAAAGAATACCTTCCAGAGAAGGAAAACATTAAGCTAGAACATCCTTTCAAGCTTTCCTCTATTGACAAGAGAAGGATTATCTCTAGTATTACTACTAGGAAGGCTGAAAATGCTGTTCAAGCCACCCAGCTCATCAATTCTACCCTCTCCTCTTCTATCTCATCCCAAACTATTCAGAATGTTCTCAAGTCTGCTTCTTTGAAGGCTGTGGTCAAAAAGAAGAAACCATTCTTATCTGTCAAACATAGAAAACAGAGGCTAGCCTTTGCTCTCAAGTATCAAAACTGGACTATAAAGGACTGGACTAGAGTCATTTGGTCAGATGAAACCAAGCTTAATAGGATTGGGTCAGATAAAAGAAAGTATGTATGGAAAATGGCAGATAAGCCTTCACAGGATAATGAGGTTTAGGGAATAGTGAAGTTTGAAGGAGGTTCCTTAATGGTTTGGGGATGTATGGGCTGGAATGGTGTTGGGATCTTAGCAGAGGTGGAGGGAAAAATGAATGCTGAATAGTATGTCTCCATTCTGGAGGATAATCTGCTTTCTAGCATGGAAAATTGTGGTATTCCTGAGAAAGCCATTATCTTTCAACAAGATAATAACCCCAAGCACTCCTCCAAAAGGGCTCAGGAATGGCTTGAATCTCAAGGAATCAAGCTCCTGGATTGGCCACCACAATCTCCAGATGTTAGTCCTATTGAACATGTCTGGCAAATTTTGAAACAAAAGCTCAACAGCTATCCAAGATCAGCTAGAGGAGTATGGGAACTTTGAAAGAGGATTGTAGTGGAGTGGGGCAAGATTGAGGCTGAGGAGTGTCAAAGATTGATAGAAAGCATGGCTAGAAGACTAGAGGCAGTAATTAAGGCCAAGGGAGGACACACTAAATACTAAAAGTATAGAATTGAGATTATGCTCAAGTAAATATTCCAATGACATGTCATTTTAAAATGGACATAGCTCAATGGCATGACAACCAAATCATATGATTCAAGTTGGGTTAGAAAGCCTAGAGTAAGTACTACCTTCGCTTATACAGGTGTTTGGCCTTGTTTGGTCTCTATCACTGGCAATTTACCAATCTCTTCAGAATGTACCAACATTGGAACACTTTTTTGAGCCACTGTATATATAGTGTTAAAGTCCATATCTATCTCTAGTCATCCAATGATATAAAAACATATTATTGCCTTTAGAGCTAAGGGTAAATAGAAATTAAAAGAAATTAAGCTGCAGGTGGCAGATCAAATGGAAGAAAAGCTATAGTGGCAGAGATTAATTGATGCTATTCTATAGCCATGTATAGCATAAAAATAAAAAGAATCATATGGTGATTAAAAAAGAGCACTGGCTAAGTGGTTTGAAGATCAGAGGCAGATAGAGATTACCATGTGAAAGAATAGCCAAAAGAGAGTAGATCTGATTAAAAGAAAGAGAAGATAAGCACAACCAAATAAAATAAGATTAAGAAAAAGATTTATGCTAAGTTTATTAGATAAAGAGTCTATTAAAAACATATCATGGCTGTCATATTCCAGACTTTAACTCCAGTCAGTGCAGTACAACTCCAGTGTGATCTTCTCAGAAAGGCATTTCTCATCTTTGAACTTCATTCATTATAGTTCTTTTTGTTCCTCTTACCTTACATCTCCTTTAGTATTAGTTCTGCAGTCTTCATTCTCTGTTACTTAGAGTTCATTATAGAGCATAACTCTAGTGACTGCTAATATTGGTCACAGCTCCAGACTTTGTTTTATTAGACTTCATCCTATATACTTCATTCTAGTGGCATTTCTTTATAGTATATATATTCTGTACAATTCTGCTGTATTCTTTTCAGTACAAATATCAACTAAGTTTCCTTCACTTCCTTTAGTTCTCTTACCTCTGTTTCAATAAGGACTGGACTAGAGCAAGAGCACAACACATACATCCTGCACTAAATTCTTACACTCCTAAGTCCACCCCATTACTACCTCTGTCCAGACTTCAGTCCACCTTTGTACTAACCTTTGTATCTCTGCTCTACTAGCTTGAACTTATTTAGAGTAACATCCTGAAGAGACTAGACTTGATAGTATATTTGTATTCACATTTTGTTCTAGTTTTCAACATCTCATGTCTTGCACTCACACTTACAACATCCACTTCAGAACTATGGCTACCTTTGGTAGTTCCTGCAGTATTCCTGATGAATATGTTAGCTTCACTGCTTGTGGCCATGTTCCCTTAATTTCTGGCATTTTTGAACATAACTTCCATCTAATAGTACTATCCTTAAAACAATCTCTGCCCTCTTCTTGTTTTCAGGAGTTGGCTGGTGACTAATCTTGCTCCTAGTCATCAATTCATTCAGTGTCCAAGATAAATGGCTTGTGAAAATCTTCTGGTGGTTCTGGTGACCCTCCATCCCCAGACCCTAGTAATGGTGGTGATGACAGTGATGGTGGTAATGATCTGGATAATAACCCATCTAATGACAACCCCAATCAATCTAATAATGATCTGGCCTTTGAATCTAAAGACAATGACCTCAACCATATACTGCTAGCCTATGAACTATTCATGTAGCTTGCTAATGCAATCCAAAACATGACCAGAGTAGCCCTCAGACATAACAGCAACTCTGATATCTCAAAAGCAAAGGTCTAAGAGCCAGATCTATTGATGGAATGGATTTCAAAAAGCTTTGGCCTTTTATTATTCAGTATGAACTAAACTTTCAAGCAAATCTGAAGACTTATCATACTGATAGGATTAAGATAACATTTGCACAATCATATTTCAAGGGCATAGCCCTAGACTACTTTGAACCAGATCTGCTTGAAATCAAACCCCTATATCTTTGGCCAAAGTGGATGAATGACTAGTAGGCATTTTTATATGAACTGCAGTTCAACCTTGGACCTCATGACCCCATTGCTAATACAGAAGCTCAACTTGAGTGACTGCAAATGAAAGACTCACAGCACATTACCAGATATACAGTGACTTTCAAAACTGTTCCAATAACTAACCCTGCAATCACATAAGGGAATTTCACTTAGCTTTGGTGGGACCAAATAAAGTACAAACTCTTGGCTACAAACTGACCCTTGGATCATGTGATTTGACCCAGGGGTTGCTAAGATATGACCATTTTAAAACAACAATACCACTGAAACAGTTTTGGGACTTTCAATATTCAATACAAAATACTTGTCATATTGATGTTATTTGCCATTGTTTGGTCCTACAAACAAAGATATATATATCTTTGTCATGTCTGAGTTAAAAATTATTCCCACATTTCTTAACTTCCTACTTCTATCATCATGCAATCTTTCTCTACTCCTCAAAAGAGAACCATCTCTGCCTAGCTGAATGCTGGTCATTCTGTTTGCTCTATTGCATCCAGCACTGGTGTAGGCATTGCTATCATATCTAGGCTTCACTCTAAGGAGTGATTTGACCTTCAAAAGTCTGTTGAAGGTTGTTCTTCCAAGCTTTCTTTTGCCAATATTTGCCATGCTATTTATCTTATCACTATTTATAAGGCAGAGAATACTGTCCAGGTGACCAAAGCCCTCTCCACCATCATTGACAAGCCTCTCCATTCTAGTACCATTCATTATCACTTGAAAAAATCTGGAATAAAAGCTATAGTCTAGGCCAAACATTCTTTTCTTTCTAAAAAGCATTGCAAGGCCCATTTGGACTTTGCTACTGCTCATCAACATTGGACTATAGAGGATTGAAAAAGAGTAATATGACTAGATAAAACCAAAATTAACAGATTGAGGTCAGATGGACACAAATGGATGTGAAAAAAGCCAGGTAAAGGCCTTAGTGATAGGCTGGTACAAGGAACAGTTAAGTTTGGAGGAGGTTCTGTGATGGTATGGGGGTATATGACTTGAAATGGAGTTGGCCATGCTGCTAAGATTGATGGTAGGATGAATGAAGATCTTTACCTTCAAATTTTGAAGGATGAATTGCTGAATACTCTTTAGTATTATAATCTCAATCCTTCTAACATCATCTTTTAGCAGGACAATGACCCCAAGCATACTTGCAAAAAGGTAAAGAAGTGGCTAGAAGAGCAGGATTTTGAGACTATAGTATGGCCTGCACAGTCTTCTGACTTAAACTCCATTGAGCATCTCTGGGGTTACCTCAAAAGAAGGCTGGCAGAGTATGAGGAACCTCCTAATGAAATTCTTTAGTTGTGAGAGAGAATTTAGGTGGTATGGGAGAAGATACCAGTAGAGGAGTGTCAGAAGTTAATTGAGAGCATGCCTAAAAGGATTCAAGCAGTGCTCAAGGCCAGAGGAGGGTATACCAAGTACTGATACATATCAAATACCTTGATATTTACCAAAGTCCCAAAACTGTTCCAATAGTATTGTTGTTTTAAAGTGGTCATATCTCAACAACCCATGGGTCATATCACATAATCCAAGAGTCAGTTTGTAGCCAAGGGTTTGTACTTTATTTGGTCCCACCAAAGCTAAGAAAAATTCCCACATGTGATTGCAGGGCACTTTGTGCCCTCCATTAGGGTTAGTTATTGGAATAGTTTTGGGAGTCACTATAAATCAAGACAATAAAGGAGTTCTGGTAATTCCGCCAGAGCAGATTGAAAGTATGGAGCTAGACACTCCACTTCTTATCTCAAATGAAGGTGAACAACTCAATAAATCTATATTTAATAAGCTTTGCAAGCTTATGGAAGAAGATACCATACAGTGGCTCAAAAAAGTGTTCCAATGTTGGGCCATTTTGAACAAATGGGTCAATTGCCAAAGATATGGGACAAACAAGATCAAATACTTGCAGGGTCAAAGATAGTACTTGCTCTTGGCATTTTAACACCACTTAGATCATATGATTTGGTTGTCATGGCACCAAGATATAGCCATTTTAAAATGACATGTCATTGGAACACTTATTTGAGCATCATTTCAGATCTAGACTTTTAGTATTTAGTGGGCTCTCCTTTGGCCCTTATCACTGCCTCTAACCTTCTAGGCATACTTTCAATCAATATTTGACACTCCTCAACCTCAATCTTGCCCCACTTCACCACAATTCTCTTTCAAAGCTCCCATACTCCTTTTGATGGTCTTAAATAGCTGTTGAGCTTTTTTTTCAACATTTGCCAGAGATGCTCAATAGGAATAAAGTCTGGAGACTGAGCTGGCCAATCCAGAAGCTTGATCCTATGGAAGTCAAGCCAATCCTAAGCTCTTTTTAAGGAGTGCTTGGGGTTATTATCCTGCTAAAAGATTATGCTCTCATTAGAAATTCCAAAATTCTCCATGCTGGGAAGCAGATTGTTCTTCAAAATGGTAACATATTGCTCAGCATTCATCTTACCCTCTACCTCTACCAGAATCCTCACACCATTCCAACCCATACATCCCCAAACCATTAAGGAACCTCCTTCAAACTTTACTGTCCCTTGAATCTTCTTATCCTGCAAAGGCTCACCTGTGACGATCCTTGCCATCTTGTATATGGTCTCTGGTAGACTCTTCATCACAACAGACTCAGCATATACTTTTTGCTTGATCTTATCTTATCATTTCATGACTAATCTGATCGTGCTTATCTTCTGCTCTTCTTTCTGATTAGATCTATCTCCATTTGGCTATTATTTAACATGGTCATTACCATGTCTCTTTTAGACTTCTAACATGTGTAGCCAATGCCCTTTTAATCACCGAGTGATTCTTTTCATTTCCATGCTGTGCATGGCTATGGCACAGCCCAATTCATTACCATTGCTGCAGCTTCTCTTCCATTTGATCTGCCACCCGCAGTATCAAACATGTTATTCATTTCCATTCCCTTAGTCCTAGAGGCTGTGGTACGCCTTTATCGCTATTGGATAGCTACAACACAGACTCCTACCTTAGTCGCCACCCTACTGCATAGGCATAGCTTTCTACCCAATCAGATATTAGAGTTAGCAATACATGTACAAATAGTATAGTAGTATATAAACCCCAAGAACAACGCTGGGTAGATCCCCAGTCTAGTCTCTTGGTCTTCACCTGAACTCGACTACTAAGCCTCAAGCCCCTCCTCAACTCTCTACTAACCATAGTGAGTTAGTAATTTCCTTTATCTTTTAGCTGATAGTTGTAGTAGAGCCGGTTTTTGTTCCCAAGAGGGTTCAGCTGTTTCATTAGACTAGACTCTTATTTTCTCTAGTGACCCCCTCTACTACAGGACCAGTACTAACGAGTGCTAGTGTCCTTCCCCCAGTTCCACCACTCCCTTCGTCCCTTCATTGTCGGTCGCCAATGGGCAGAGCCAAGAGAAGGGCAAGAACAGGCTGCACAGGTCCTGGATAGTGGGAACAGATCTGTTTCACCAGCAACAGCCTTCTTACGAGAATTAGAAGGTTCTTTACCTGGCTTCCCCCATTGGGACTCAATCATAAGAGATACAATCAATGGAGACATGAGATCAGAGAACAGCTGCGAAGAGAGTACATCACCAGCCACTGACTTGAAGGAAGAGGACATAGTCGTTCCTCTTACAGTATTCACCCCTATGAAAGAAGAGAGAGAAGAAGAGTCCCCTGACCTCCTCCTTCCACCTACCCCCAACCTGAATGACTGCAGCCCGGGTCTGAGCATTATAGATGTCGCCGATCGGTCACCACTGCATTAGCTGCCCTCAGAAGAAGAGAGGGGATTTTACACTTTAGCTTCGATGGTACAGGCCGATTTCTATAGTTGGACCTTCAACCTTTCCAAAAGAAGAAGATCAGAAGGCTGGTTAGAGTATGAGTTTGAAGAAGCACCTGCTGCATCGCCACCACCAAAGAAAAGGCAGTGCTGGCAGTATCAACAAGAAATAAAAAGGGAAATAGAAAGGGGAAGCAGGATTAGATTACAAGATATCCCTGCATGGTCATACAAATACTGAATGCAATTGATTGTAATTCTTCTTTCATTTAGCCTGATCTTCTACATCACCACCATCTACTTCCTTAGGTGGATTGCCAAGTATGCCACAGATTCACAAGTCCCAATCCTCTTTGTAGGAAACTGAAGCAGGACTTTTCACACACCCTATTCCACATTTATTGGAGTAGTCCCAGCTACAAGCGCAACCTCAGATGGTTGGATCTTTGAAGAAGGACTTCAACAATGCCCTCACAACTGTCAGAACTACTAGATGATCTCAACATTTGAGCTCATCCTTGCCACCTTCATCGGAATTTTCCTCGTTTGCACCCTTGTAATCTGCTGGATAATTAAACAAGTCGTTGAATGCAACACACCCATATTTGCAGTAGTACACATTTACAAGACCGAAGAAAACCCTTTCAGAATAAGCTTCGGCATAGTAAGCTCAACTAAAGCCTCCAGAGATAATTGGAGATACCATGGAGGTTGGTTTAATGAAAATGACTGGCATGTTCCTGAATTAGTCAGATTGGAATGAGAAGACAATAACACCACAATCACCACCTTTGATTAATTAATCATGGCACTATCCGAACACCTTGCCAATGCGCTTGATGCGCTAGCCAGATTGTCTAAGAATGATTTATCCCAGTTAGGAATACATCTCAAGGAATATCTCAACCTTTATAGCCAGGCTATGGAACAAATACTACATGAAAACAAGAAACTACAAGAAGACATGGAGGAAATGGAAGAACAAGTCAAAGCAGAACCATCTTCCCATGGAGGTACTAGAATCACCAAAATCATAGCAGATCCAGGAGAGTACGATGGAACCAGAGGAAGGAAGTTCGAAGAATGATGGACAAAAGCACAAGTATGGCGCCAAGAGAATATTGGTGTACTCTGCAGAGAAGCCAGAGTTAAAGCCATACTATCCCAAATGATCAAGGGCGATGCAGGAGCATTTGCATGTGCCCATCTGAATAAAATCCTAAAAGGGGATGCTACAGATTGGCCCGAATTCAAGAAGCTTATAGAGCTTCATTTCCGCTTAACCAATGAAAAGGAATGGGCTAGACATCAAATCAAGAATCTGAAACAAACCAATAAAATGATGGTAGCCCAATATCTCATTAAACTAGAGAATTACCTCGCAACAGCTGAATACGATGGAGATCATATCTTGCAAATCATGGAAAGAAACATGAATCAAGATATGGTCAAATACCTTTTCTTACAAGATGGTCGATACAAAGATTGCGCCACCTTCATGGCAAAAGTAAAAGAATATGGAGAAAGACAGGAGTTATTAGGATTCATTCAGTGCGGTACTGCCAATTGGATTGCTAGACCCATCAAAGATCCAAATGCCATGGATGTAGATGCTATCCAAAAGAAGCAAGGGCCTTGACCCCTAAAGTGCTTCAATTGTCAAGGACCCCACATTGCATTGAAATGCCCTAAACCCAAAAAAGCATGTGACAAATGCAAGTTCCTTGGAGGAGGACATGCTAAATGGTGCGCTATGGGTCATCCTTCCCGGAACATCCAAGAAATGAACTTGGAAGAGGAATCTTCATTGGAAAAATCTAATAAAGGAAAAGAACAAGACTGGAGTAAGTCTATTGCAGGAATGGGCTTTGATGAAGCTCGTGCCTAGTTCCAGGATTATGAAGCCATTTCCAAAAAGGAAAAAGAGTAGGGCAACCCCCTAGATCTGGGAATGGAGGAAGCCCGAATCAATACGCTATTCTGGAAATAGAAGAAACTTTATCTTTGCTGTCATGTGGGTCTCATCTAGATGATGAGCTTGGCTGGGACGAAACACTGGTGCTTGATTTGCATATGACCAAGAAAGAGAAAGTTTTCCCAGAAGTAGTGGAAATAAGAAGTATGGAAACTTCTATACCCACGCTGGACCAGAAATGACATGATGTAAGATCAATGTATCCTAATTTGACAGAAGCAGATCTAGACGATCTGGTACCTGAATCCAAAAGAGAGGAATTTCATTTCTTAAGAATGATTAATCCCAAAAAGGATATAGTCCTCCTGATAAGGATAACCCCAAAACTCAATATACCTTTCACAAAAACCTCCGCCCTCCTAGACTCTGGAGCAAACACGATCTTCATTGATCAAAGTTTTGCACAGTGTCTTAATCTACCTTTAACCCCTTTAAGACACCCTATAGCAGTGTACAATGCTGATGGTACCCTTAATGCTGCTGGAAAAATAACACATAATTGTCAGCTTGTTATGAAATATGAAGGTCATCGTGAGAAATTGACAGCAGAGGTCACCGATCTAGGAAAGTTTGAATTCATTCTGGGATATGAGTGGTTACAATGCTACAACCCAGATATAGATTGGACCACAGGATCAGTTAGATTGACGAGATGTCCCCAGCACTGTCGAAATCTCCAACAAGGTGATTCCACCCCAAGCAAGTTTTTACAGATGCTTTGAAAAGAACAGCTAGATCAAAGCTATAACATGTATCATTGGATAAATTCCTTAGAGAGGAATGATGATCAGAAGAAGGTTCTAGAATGCGTACAACCAAAAGAAGTTCCTCCAGAACAACTAGTCCCTAAAAAGTATCATGATTATCTCATGGTATTTTCCAAGAAAGATTCCAAGCAAATGCCTTTACAGAAACCCTGGGACCATGCAATTGAATTGCAAGAAGATTTCAAACCTCATAAAGGAAGAATTATTCCCCTCTCAATTGATGAACAAGAAGTCACTGCATTCCTAGATGAACAAATGCAGAAAGGCTATATTCGTCCATTGAAATCCCCATAAACATCCCCCGTATTCTTTATTCCTAAAAAGGATGGTGGAAAACAGATGGTACAGGATTACTGATATCTAAACGAACATACCATCAAGAACAATTACCCCTTACCATTGATTTCTCAGCTTGTGGACAAGCTGAAAGATGCTAAATTATTTACCAAAATGGATCTAAGATGGGGATACAATAACATCCGCATCAAAGAGGGAGATGAATGGAAAGCAGCCTTTGTATGCTTCTGAGGAGCATATGAACCCCTTGTGATGTACTTCAGATTATGCAATTCCCCCAACACATTCCAAGCCATGATAAATGAAATCTTTGCTGACATGGATGACATGGTAGTAGTTTACATCAACGATTTATTAATTTTCACTAAAACAGACAATCAAGCAGAACATGATCGAATCGTGCTAGAAGTATTACAATGATTAAAAGAGAATGACCTCTTTGTGAAGGCCCCCAAATGTCGCTTTCGTGTCACAGAAGTAGATTTTCTTGGCATGATTGTGGGAAAGAACAGCATTTCTATGGACCCAAAAAAGGTTGAGGCTATAACTCAATGGCCCATTCCCTCTAATATCAAAGGAGTTAGGAGCTTTCTAGGATTAGCCAACTTCTATCACCGCTTCATCTCAAATTTCTCACAAGTGGCTAGACCACTTAACAATTTGTTAAAAAAGGAAACTCCATTTGAATGGGGTTTATCTCAGCAAGAGGCATTTGAAATGCTTAAAAATGCTTTCATCACAGCCCCTATTTTGGCCTATCCAGATATAGATTGTGAATTCCGATTAGAGGCCAACACTTCAGATTACACCACAGGAGCAGTGCTTTCTATTAAGAAAAATGACAAATGGCATCCTGTCGCCTACACTTTGCATAGTATGCAACCAGCGGAACAGAATTATCCCATCTCTGATAAAGAGATGCTCTCGGTAATACAATCCTTAGAAGAATGGAGACATTATCTCGAAGGAGCTAGATTTCCTGTGGAGATCTGGAATGATCATCAGAACCTTCAGTGGTATCAAACGAGGCAAGATCTTAATTGCAGACAAGTGAGATGGGCACAATATTTATCTAGATTCAACCTGAAATGGATTCATAAGCCAGGAGCTACCATGGGAAAGGCTGATGCTCTCTCTAGACAAGAAGATCATGCTATTGGCATCAATCAAGATAATAAAGGAGTCCTAGTAATACCGCCAGAGCAGATTGGATCTAT
Source organism: Xerocomus alliaceus (assembly GCA_038094415.1). Lineage (NCBI taxonomy): Eukaryota > Fungi > Basidiomycota > Agaricomycetes > Boletales > Boletaceae > Xerocomus > Xerocomus alliaceus. The sequence goes on along the minus strand of JBBPUB010000032.1, from coordinate 4,139 downwards.
GGAGCAAGATACTCCAATTCTCATCTCTGATGAAGGCGAACAACTCAATAAATCTATATTCAATGAACTTTGCAAGTTAACGGAGAAAGATATCATATATCTCAGCAGAAAATACTTTTTACTCAAAGGAGAAGATGGTTTGTTGCATGATCTGCAAGGCCACATATACATACCTGATTCTGCCCTGATTAAGATGAATATTCTCAGACTTTATCATGACTCCCCTATTGCAGGACACCCTGGACATGAAAAAACCTTGGAATTAATTTCCAGATTCTATTGGTGGGCCAGCATGTCCACATTCGTTTGAGAATATGTCAGTCATTGTGAAAGATGTCAACGTTTCAAAGGAACCAATAAAGCCCCTAGTGGGTTATTACAGTCTCTTCCTATTCCGGAAGGACCCTGGAGACATATTTCTGCAGATTTCATTATGGATCTGCCTAAGTCCAGATCTTTTGATTCTATTCTCACAGTCGTAGATCAATTCTCAAAAGAAGTTGAACTCATTCCATGCACCAAGCAGTGCAGTGCCCTGGATATGGCACAACTTTTCCTTAATCATATATGGAAGCATCACGGTTTTCCATCTTCTATTGTTTCAGATCAAGAACCGCAATTTGCTGTGCAAGTAATGACAGAAATTAACAAAGCCTTATCAATTGAGACTAAGCTCAGCACCGCATTTCATCCCCAGACAGATGATCAATCGGAGATTGTTAATAAAGAAGTTCAGAAGTTTTTGAGAATCTTTTGTTCAGAAAAGCAAAATCAATGGGCAGATTGGCTTGCCATTGCTCAGTTTTCCATTAACTCCAAACAACACGCTTCCACCAAGAAGACTCCCTTCAAAGTCACACATTCATATCATTCCAGAATGGGAATAGAACTGCCAAAGACAGATAAAGCACCAGCTGCTATAAGATTTGCTGATGAGATGGCTGCCATGTTTGATCAAGTATGACAGAATATGAAAGTGGCTCAGGCACATCAGAAAAAGTATGCAGATCAATCTTGTAGTAATTCCCCAGGATATAGCGTGGGCCAACAAGTTTGGTTATCCACAGAAAATCTGAAACTCACACATGCATCAAAGAAACTCTCTGAAAGATGGCTTGGTCCATTTACCATTACTAAGATGATGGGAACCAATGCAGTGGAACTGAAGCTTCCCCAATCCATGAGGATTCATCCTGTTGTTAATATCTCCCACATTAAACCTTATAAGGAACGCCTAGAAGGTCAGCTGGTTGAACAGCCTGGTCCTGTCAAGGTTATGGAAGATCAAGATAACGAGTGGGAAGTAGATTTCATTATGGACAGCAGATATCGGCAGCACCGACTGGAATATCTGGTACACTGGAAAGGATATGATGAAACTGAACAAACTTGGGAGCCGTGCTCCAACCTCACTAACACCAAAGAGGCTATTTCTGACTTCTATAAACAACACCCATCGGCTCCGTGTGCCCTTACCATCGAACCTGATCAGTTTCTTTTCCTATTTCAGAAACATCCTGAAAATATTACCACTGTTCTGATTCATTGTCTCCCTTTCGATCATTTGGACAATGATCTTTAAGCAGGGGGTAGTGTGACAATCCTTGCCATCTCGTATAAGGTCTCTGGTAGACTCTTCATTGCAATGAACTCAGTGTATACTTTTTGCTTGATCTTATCTTATCTTCTGCTCTTCTTCCCAATCAGATCTATCTCCATTTGGCTATTCTTTAACACAGTCATTACCGTGTCTCTTTTAGACTTCTAACGCATATAGCCAACACCCTTTTAATCACCAAGTGATTCTTTTCATTTCTGTGCTGTGCATGGCTATGGCACAGCCCAGTTCATTACCACTGCTGTGGCTTCTCTTCCATTTGATCTGCCACCCACAGCATCAAACTTCTTTTCATTTCCATTTCCCTCAGCCCTAGAGGCTGTGGCACACCTTTATTGCCATTGAATGGCTAGACATGGTTATGGACTTGGACATAGTATATACCTAATTGAGTATTAGGGTTAGACACACATGTACAAACAGTAGAGTAGTATATAAACCCCAAGGACAATGCTAGGTAGATCCCCAGTCTAGTCTTTTGGTTCTTATCAAAACTTAACTATTAAGCACTCCTCAAGGCTACTCTCTGCTCAACACAGCAAGTCAGTATTTCCTTCCTAGCTTTTACTAAAGAATAGTTGTAGTAGACTTGGTTTAGAAGTTTCAAGAATTCTTTGTTGTTTCACTCATGGTCAAGTAAGCTCCAAAGCATGGTAGCCTTATTCTCTACAGAATTGGAGTACATTGGATTTAGCAATGCTGGACAGCACTTAGCTTGGTTATGAACCTTCTTTAAGAAGATCAGACATCTGCAAACTGGACCTATGGTCCTCCATTGCAACAATTAGATAGCCATCATCCTAAGTTGCAATCTGCAATTCCACACTCAGACAAAGCACATCCAACAGAAATATCATTTTGTCTATGATGACTTGGTCAGAAAAGAAGAAGTGGTGATCCAGTATATTTCCACCAGAGATATGGTGGCTGACATCCTCACCAAACCATTGGCATGGGAGCAGCACTGGAAGTTTATTAGGGCAATGGAACTCCAACTATGCTCAAGTGGGAGTGTCAAAGTACAACTCCAGTAACTTCAGAGTCAATCACATAGCAACTCCAGAGTGATCTCTCTAATTTTTCATTTTTCCTTTGTTAGACTAATTTAAGACATTTATGGTATAGTACACCCTTGTGCATGCAGCATGGTGGCATTCCTACTCATCCCAACCATGTGCTGCTGTACCCTTTCATCCTTCTAGATACAGACTGCCTAGTTTTGCCTACTTCACTCTGGAGTTGTCCAGAGTTAAGTGTGCACATGTCTCCAAGGTATTTTAACCCTTCAAACTTCTCATTCTCACCTCAGTTGTGTCTCCACTTTGGTAGCACTCCTGAGTTGGGCATTGCTGCCCCTATTTGACACATCATTCTGTATCCTTCTGACTGCCTCATTGTTCACATTCCATATTTTATCATTGTTCATATTCCATAGTTCTCTATTTTACTCTTTGGAATCCAGACTATTGTATATAAGGATGTCACCCTCGCTCATGTATTTCCCTTAGTTTCGGAATAGTTACTCGTTCGCCAGATTAGTGATTCGCTTTGAGTCATCACTGCGCGCTGCCTAACAGTTTGTGTCAATGCTGGTGGACGGACGGACGGCTGTTGCTGTCGCACATAAATACTTGTGGAAGCCATCACAACAAGGAATAGGTGATGTGATTGATGTGATTGCTGGCATAGTGTAGTTTACAAGGAAGGAACCTGGGAACCGCTGAAAGTCAAGTGCACTTACGGCGAAGTTCATCGACTTTCTCACGATTTACTGTCGGTGACTGTAACTTGCGTTCACTGACTGGCAGAACACTGACATGACGACCGTGACATCATGATCGTCATATAGTCATCGTCTTCCCCTCGTTCGCAGCTCACCTAGCTCACTCGCCCACTCACCCCGGATGACGTCGTTTCCACCTGACCCACTTTCTACCCACCCCAAACGATGACAATGGCGCGAGGATCGCGTCGTCGTCACTCTGATCCAAGTACACACTCTGGACGACGTGACGATTGCATCGTGTTGTCGCTACCCCACTCGCTTCCCACCCACCCTGTACGATGACGACGGTGATGACACGATAATCACTTGTCGCGATTGTCGTGACGTCGCTATCCCACTCGTTTGCACGTCCACCCACTTGACTTACGCACCCACACCAGACGATGACGACAAGGTATGATTGCGTCGCGTCGTCTACATTTCACTCGGTTCCTACCCACCCTGGATGGTGACGACGACGACAAGACGATCGCATTGTTGCGATCATCGTGTCATCACCACCTCGCCCGCTTTCTATTGCTAGTATTAACCTACTTAGTTAACATATACATCCCGAGTTTGTTTCCCTGATGTCATCTAAAAGTTAACTGACAACGTGGGAGTTCAGGCACGTTATTCGTTCCTTAAGCCTTATCGATAAACGCTGGACTCTTCCATTCTCGCTTTCACCGTACTGAAGAAGCCTTGATCCTAAGTGTATTCTTCTACCCCAAAGATGTCAGCAGAAAGCACAAA
>JBBPUB010000031.1:26605-54661 GCA_038094415.1 Xerocomus alliaceus | reverse complement strand
ATGGACTCTTACCTTAGCCATAGCCCTACTGCATGGGCATAGCATTCTATCTAATCAGGTATTAGGGTTAGACAAACATGTACAAATAGTATAGTAGTATATAAACTCCAAGGACAACACTGGGTAGATTCCCAGTCTAGTCTCTTGGTCTTCACCTGAACTCAACTACTAAGCCTTAAGACCTACTTCAAACTCTCTACTAACCATAGCGAGTTAGTACTCTTTTATTCTTTTTAGCTGATAGTTGTAGTAGAGCCGGTCTTTGTTCCCCAAGAGGGTTCAGCCATTTCAGATAGTGCTTCTGGGCTTTAGCTATCTCTGACTGAAGGAAATTGTGGAGTTGATCCAAGTCCATGACATAAGCTTTGGCTATGAATGAGGTGAGGTTGTGATTGGAGTTGATAGACAGATTTGAGTGATAGCCCTTGTTAGTAAAAAATGGGGATACTCTAGTAGTAGCACTTAGAGTGTTATTGTACATGAATTCAGTAAGAGGGAGGAGTTTTGACCAATTGTTCTGTTGATAGTTACAGTAAATCTGGAGGTATTGCTTGAGGGTTTGATTAGTACATTTAGTTTGACCATCCCCCTCTGAATGATATTTAAAGGTGAAATGAAGATGCATATTGAAAGCTTTACCTAATGACCAGAAGAAGTGTGATACAAACTTGGAGCCCTGGTTGAAGGTGACATGGGCAGGAACTCCATGCTTACTGAACACATTGATCAGGAACAATTTAGCTAGGTTGGCAGAGGTGACAGTATCATGAGTTGGAATGAAGATCAATTGTTTAGACAACTGATCAACAACCACTAGAATTGCTGTATAACCCTTTGAAGGGGAAAACTATTTAATGAAATCCATGGAGATGGAATTCCATGGTTTCTTTAGAATTGATAGCTGCTTGAGGAGCCTGTAAAGCCAGTGCCTCAGAACCTTGGCACAGGTGCAGGATGTGCAAGAACTAACATAGTCCTTGATGAAGGTGTGGATGCCCAGCCAGGTATACTCATGGCAAATGAGTTCCAAGGTGCAATTCTGGTTAAAATGACCTGCAGCAGAATGATTGTGGAAGTAGTAGAGGATCTGGAGTTAGAGATCTTTAGTTTTGGGAATATAAATGCAATTATTCTGGAGTAGGAATCCTTCAGGGTTAACTGTCCAGCTGAAACAGCTGAATCCACTTGGGAAATGAAGACCAGTTCTACCACAACTATTAGCTAAAAAGAAAGAAAAGGTACTAACTTGCTACAGTTAGTAGAGAGTTTTGAAGAGGTTTCTTGAGACTTAGTAGTCAAGTTCAGGTGAAAACCAAGAGACTAGACTGGGGATCTACTCAGTGTCATCCTTGGGGTTTATATACTACTATACTATTTGTACATGTTTGTCTAACCCTAATACCTGATTAGATAGAATGCTATGCCCATGCAGTAGGGCTATGGCTAAGGTAAGAGTCCATGTTGTAGCTATCCAATAGCAATAAAGGTGTCCCATAGCCTCTAGAGCTGAGGGGAACAGGAATGAATAACACATTTGATACTGCAGGTGGCAGATCAAATGGAAGAGAAGCCACAGCAGCAGTAATGAACTAGGCTGTGCCATAGCCATGCACAGCACAGAAATGAAAAGAATCACATGGTGATTAAAAGGGCGTTGGCTACACATGTTAGAAGATTAGAAGGGACACAGTAATGACCATGTCAAAGAATAGCCAAATGGAGATAGATCTGATCAGGAAGAAGAGCAGAAGATAAGCTCGATCAGATTAGTCATGAAATGATAAGATAAGGTCAAGCAAAAAAATATACACTAAGTCCATTACGATGAAGAGTCTACCAGAGACTGTATATGAGATGGCAAGGATCATCACACTATCAGGGACCTGCTGATGCTAAACAGAGTCTAGCCCCAGACTTCAAGATTAGTGACCAAGTGTATGTGAAGGCCAAGTATTTCCAGTCTACATGATTATTCAAAAAACTATCTGAGAAGAATCTAGACACATTTCTGATTATTGCTAAGCCTAGTTCTCATTCCTTCACCTTATGATTGTCTAACACTATGCATTCCATACATCCAGTTTTTCATGTCTTTTAATTAGAAGTTTCTACTCCAAATAGTATACCAAATTGTGTTCAACCACTGCTACCTCTGGTCAAGGTTGATAGTGAGCCAGAGTATGAGATTTTGGAGATTTTGGACTCCAAGATTGATTGGAGAAGGTGTCACTGCCAACTCCTGTACCTGGTTCAATGGTTGGGCTATGAGGGAACTAATGATGAGATCTCCTGGCTACTTGCCATGGAGTTGGGAAATGCAAGGGATCTTGTTTTGAACTTCCATGAGAAGTACCTGGACGAGCCTGCACCACTACCCTCTTAATGTCATACAACTCCAAGGTTCCCTCTCTTTCTTTTTCTTTCTTCCTGTTCTTTTTCTTTCTTTCTATTTTTCCTCTGTTTTGAGTTCACTCTAATTCAACTCTGTTTTTACTTATACAAGTTCAAAACAACTAATACTCTATGGGAACAATGGTAGTGACATCCTGGACTCCTCATAGTTCTCCCTTAGCCCCTCCAACTCTTCCACTGCCCCCACTATGTTCTCATTTCCCATCTTCTCCTTCAGATCCTTGAATGCCTCCACCTTCTTGAGCTCCACAAGCTAGCAGAGCAGATATGTCTGGATGTGGTTATCCAACAACTGGATGGCTAGCTCAATGCCCCAAAGGGCACACTTAATGCTGCTCTTTCTGCTTGGCCCTGTCTCTGTCCCTATGTCCTCATGCACCTTCTTGCACAGCCTTGGATCTTCTTCTGCCCCTATGGTGTGTCTCTGCTTCATTGCAGGCTTCTTTGCCACTGGCTTCTCCAGTGCCTTACCATTCCTGGGGTGTGCACACTTTACCTTTATCTCTTGATAGGTAATGCAAGATTTGAACTTGCTAGTCTCCATCTTGCACAACTCATTCCTTGACTTGCACCAGTTGCATGGTGGCAGCACCTTCCCCTTGCCTTTGTCCATGGTTTGCATGATCTGGACTTGCTTGGCCTGACAACAAATTAGTAATGTCTGTTACCACAAAACATGGTCACTTATTCTTTTCTTGGCCACCTCTACTGCCTTCTTGCACCTCTGTTCTGCCACCTCCACTTGCCTTTTCTTCTCCACTGCTTGTGTCTCTGCCTTTGCCTTCTTCCGTGCTGCCTCCTTAGCCTTTCTTTTCACCTCTTCCTATTGTTACCCTCATTCCATAGCCTTTGCAGCTACTATCATGTTGTTATCATTGATCTTCTCCTGGATGTCCCCCCAGGTCTACTTTATGATCACTGATAGCAGGAAGGGGAGGTCAGATGTGGAAGTTATATTGATAATAGTGGAAGAAAATCAGAGACTAGTTGTGTGTCATCTGGGCTTATATGTCCAGCTATAAAATTTGAACTCTGACCAACAATCAATAAAGTCATATGGATTGACCAAACTTTACCACACATCTCTACACCAACTCCACACCCACACTCCACACTCCACTCAGCCACATAGCCTTCAAGAGTTTAGGCCTAAAAGGGGGATGCTATCATATCCTGGACTTCAACTTTGGTTAGCACAGTGTAACTCCAGCACAATCTACTTAGAAAGATGTTTCTCACCTTCAGGCTTTGTTCATTATAGTTCTTCTTGTTCTTCTTATCTTACATCTCCTTTAGTATTAGTTCTGTAGTCTCCATTCTCTGTTACTTAGAGTTCATTATGGAACATAGCTCTAGTGACTACTAACACTGGTCACAGCTCTGGACTTCATATTACCAGACTCCATCCTATGTGCTCCATTCTAGTGGCATTTCTCAGTAGTATATATATTCTATATAATTCTGCTGTACTCTCCTTAGTATAAATATTGACTAAGTTTTCTCCACTTCCCCTAGTCTACTTTCCTCTGTTTTCCTTCTTACCTCTGTCTCAACAAGGACCAGACTAGAGCAAGAGCACAACACATATGTCCTGTGCTAAGTCCTCATACTCCTAAGTCCATCCTGTTATTACCTCCATCTGGACTTCAGTCCACCTCTGTACTAACCTCTGAACCTCCACCCCACTAGCTTAGACTTATTAAAAGTAACATCCCAGAGGGACCAGACTTGACATTCTCTTAAAGCCAATATTCTCTCTCTATCTGAATCTGGTCTCTCTATTCATCAAATCTCCTCTCAAACTGGTCTAGAAAAGTCTACTGTGGCTAGAGTCATCAAAGAATACATTCCAGAGAAGGAAAACATCAAGCTAGAATGTCCTTCCAAGCTTTCCCCTATTGACAAAAGAAGAATTATCTTTAGTATTACCACTAGAAAGGCTGAAAATGCTGTTTAAGCCATCTAGCTCATTAATTCTGCCCTCTCCTCTTCTATCTCATTCCAAACTGTTCAGAATGTTCTCAAGTCTGCTTCTTTGAAGGCTATGGTCAAGAAGAAGAAACCATTCTTATCTGTCAAACATAGAAAACAGCAGCTAGCCTTTGCTCTCAAGTATCAAAACTGGACTATAGAGAACTGGACTAGAGTCATTTGGTCAGATGAAACCAAGCTTAATAGGATTGGGTCAGATGGAAGGAAGTATGTATGGAAAATGACAGGTAAACCTTTACAGGATAATGAGGTTTAGGGAATAGTGAAGTTTGGAGGAGGTTCCTTAATGGTTTGGGGATGTATGGGCTGGAATGGTGTTGAGATCTTGGTAGAGGTGGAGGGAAAGATGAATGCTAAACAGTATGTCTTCATTCTGGAGAATAATCTGCTTCCTAGCATGGAAAATTGTGGTATTTCTAAGAAAGCCATTATCTTTCAATAAGATAATGATCTCAAGCACTCCTCCAAAAGAGCTCAGGAATGGCTTGAATCTCAAGGAATTAAGCTCCTAGATTGGCCACCACAATCTCAAGACCTTAGTCCTATTGAACATATCTAGCAAATTTTGAAACAAAAGCTCAACAGCTATTTAAGATCAGCTAGAGAAGTATGGGAACTTTGGGAGAGGATTGTAGTGGAGTGGGGCAAGATTGAGGCTGAGGAGTGTCAAAGATTAATAGAAAGCATGCCTAGAAGACTAGAGGCAGTGATTAAGGCCAAGGAAGGACACACTAAATACTAAAAGCATAGAATTGAGATTATGCTCAAATAAGTATTCCAATGACATGTCATTTTAAAATGGGCATAGCTCAATGGCATAACAACCAAATCATATGATCCAAGTTGGGTTAGGAAGCCTAGAGTAAGTACTACCTTTGCTTATGCAGGTGTTTGGCCTTGTTTGGTCTCTATCACTGGCAATTTACCAATCTCTTTAAAATGTACAAATGTTGGGACACTTTTTTGAGCCACTGTAACAATTGGCATTTTTTGTTTTAATAAATGATCACATGACATGTGATAGACAAATTAATTGAAATGGTATAGTAATGTGGTTGCAGCAGAAGACAAGTGTCAGAGCATGTTTGTCAGTAAAGGGCCAAGGATAGTGGTTAATTAGCTAACTTGGAGTTGCAAGCCACAGCTAATCAAGCTGGAGTAAGCCAAGTTGGACTGTACTGCCAGCTTGATTAAAGTTCAGCTAAACCAGGTACTCAGCTTCAGCTACAGGCAGGAGCCACAGCATCACTAAGTAGGGTAATATATTCTCTTCTGTGCTCAGAACACAACCTGGTAGATTCTGGAAGTGGGTAGTCTATCTCATTTCTGATGATTTCCATATAACCACTTTTCACTAGACATAACTAGCCACCCAGCTCTCTTGTATGTGCACAAATTGAACCAAACAAGGATTCAGTTTCCATATTAGCAGGTTTAGTTTTTTTCATGCCATTGACAGACCACCACTTCTGTTATGTATATTGCCAGACTCAACCTCTCCTCTACTCAACCAATTGAGGCACTGGTTGTTTTTAGCACTTTTAACTATTTCAGGCACTTGCAAGCCACTTTAAGAACCACTACCACCCAGGCCAATTCCAAAGGTGGTTGTGTCAAAGGGGAAACTATACCTTTATTTGGACAACTCATCACCTTCATCCAATTCCTTGCTATCTATGTTCCATCTGCAGTTTATATTGGTGCACTTGTGCTCAACAGGTTTCAACAGTCAGAATGAATGTCATAGTTTGCCTTCTCAGATGAGCTAGGTCCTATGTGGAAGGGTGTGCTGAGAGGGGGAGCCTATATTGCCTTGCTTGTAGCAACAAAGCTGGCAGACAGTGCATTTTATTACTTGAGAGACCAGTGGCACATCTTAGGGGTTGCATATACTTTCTGACATCTGAGACTTTGTTTGATGTTTTGGCTTCCTCTTGTAGCATTGTGAGTGGCCTTGGATTGTTCAGTTAGAACCATATGCATGGGTCCGTCACCCATTATACACATGAGTCCTTACTTGATTTAACAAAGGGCATGTGCTAACAGGTATTTAATGTGATATAGTGTGATTCTTTTGTAGGAAGCTGCATTTTTAGTCATGTTCTGGTCTTATATACCACTTGTCATAGTTGGGGTCATTGGGGCTGCATTCACAGTCAAGATGCCAATTGAGATAGGATTCACATCCAAACCATGTTTGATTTACCTTCACTGACTTTCAAGTTGTGGATATCCAGGAGAACATGATTCAGCAAGACAAAGGAATCAATAAAGAATATGGAGTATACAAGAAGAAAGTTCATGCAAGAATCATACCATTCATCTGGTAAACCAAGTACCATCTGAAATGTAGTTACCACTTAGGTCATCCACATGTACCATTCCTTGCTGTTAAATCTGACACTGTACTGCATTTGCCATAAAATGAACTACTTTTCTCAGCTAATGTATGTGACTATTGAGCAGATATCTTAGTGAGCTCAATCATGGGCAGACTTATTAGACTAATGCTTCAACATAACTTAGAAGGCTCCATGGTCAATATCCACATACATAATCCAGTATTTCTTCTACATGCACACAATGAACCTTTTTAAATAATGCATCCCATATTTGATAGTATGTGAGTGAAAATGTACCATTCAAACTAGAAGCCTGATTGAAAATGTACCATTCCCTGGACCTTACAAATGCTGACCCTACTACTTGTAGTTGGCTGCAGTGCTTAGTTCACAATTAGTGTACAATTCACATTTGACCAACTCCATCTGGAAAAAAAAAGTTTGGCTGTAGAAGCTTATGTTTCCACATAGCCATTATAGTACTATGTAGTTATTTTCACTGCTTGCCTTACTACAGTGTACTATATTTGTAGATTCCCTTATATAGTCACTATGTTGAGACTGTCTGTGATGCAACTGCAATGACCAATGATCACATGATCACACTATAGTAATAATCCAATCTTGTTCATGTATTGTGATCACATCATAGCCCAGTCAAATGATCATTAATACACTATACTAAACTAATTACAAGTTGTTAGCAACAAAACCAACCCAGTATGTACAGTAAAATGGAATCTTCATAGTGGTATATAGTAGGTGACTGTTGCTGAGTTGGCTAAATGGCAGTTTTTACTGATAGGGGTAGTGGCTGGATTAGAAGAGGATAACTATGGGAGATGAACCAACCTAGTGTGTACAGTAAAATGAGAACTTCATAGCCATATATAGTAGGTGACCACCACCAAGTTGGCTAAGTGGTGGTCTTTACTATTAGGGGTAGTGGCTAGGTCAGAAGAGGGCAATCATGAGAGATGATCTGAAAGAAAGAGCAAGGGGGAGGAATTGGTGTGTGCATTTCACATGGCATGGCAAGTGGGCACTCCATCTAAATACCATCAGTATATACATGTACTAAAGAGAAAAAGCTTACTGGAAGCATGAGATAAAGGACATGAAATGAGCATAGATAGTCTGTTCAAGGAGTGTGGTTGGTCTGAACAAGTTTATTAGTTTGATGGTTAGAGCCATTGAAGAAATGCACTTACATCCTACCCATCCACCCACATTCACCACTGCTCACCTTCATCACCTACCATCATGCATGTACCTGGTACTGTTCAAATATATGTGTGTTAATGTACCTATTGAGAAAAAAGTGGTTTGCTATGGTCAAGGCATGCCCCCATATCCACTGTGGATGCACTTAACCCCAAGGGAACTTAGGAATCAAGTGGCAGTATTGAATAATATGATCCACTGGAATAATTTCAGCATTGGAAAGCTGCTGCCTAGTTGAGTGGCTTATGCTGAACATCTTCATGCTGTTGTTGTACATTAGAAGTGGCTTGAACCAATGAATGTATGCAAGGGCCAACAAAAAGTTGCCCAGATGTGCTGGAAGCTTAAAGATGACATGGACTTCTGCAATGTGGAGGCCTAACTACAGTCAGCATGTATAGATAATCAATGTAATTGCATACCATGCAACCCACCCCATTTCCATGCTTCAGCATCCACTACAACCAAAACCATATCAAATCTTGCTGGGGTTATCAGTTTATGAGGTCCATTAGTAAAATGGCTGAACCTGGGAGGGAACTTGAACTGGCTTTACTACTGACTAGCTATTAGCTAAAAAGAGAAAGAGAAGTACTAACTCGCTATGGTTAGTAGAGAGTTGATGAGGCTTGCTTAGTAGTCGAGTTCAGGTGGAAACCAAGAGACTAGACTGGGGATCTATCTAGTGTTGTCCTTGGGATTTATATACTACTAGACTATTTGTACATGTTTGTCTAACCCTAATACCTGATTAAGTAGAATGCTATGCCTATGCAGTAGGGATCTGACTAAGGTAAGTGTCCATATTGTAGCTATTCAATAGCAATAAAGGCATACCACAGCCTTTAGGGCTAAGGGGAACGGAAATGAATAACATGTTTGATACTGTGGGTGGCAGATCAAATGGAAGAGAAGCTGCAGCAGTGGTAATGAACTGGGCTGTGCCATAGCCATGCACAGCACAGAAATGAAAAGAATCACTCAGTGATTAAAAGGGCATTGGCTACATGTGTTAGAAGTTTAGAAGGACACAGTAATGACTGTGGCAAAGAATAGCCAAAAGGAGATAGATCTGATTGGGAAGAAGAGCAGAAGATAAGCATGATTAGATTAGTCATGAAACAATAAGATAAGATCAAGCAAAGAGTATATGCTAAGTCTGTTGCGATGAAGTGTCTACCAGAGACCATATATGAGACAGCAAGAATTGTTACAGTTAGAGCACTAAGGGTGAGACCAAACTCAGGCGGCATTCTTGCTGGGCATATGTTCACATGTGGGCAGAGAGAGTTATAGAGTACTGAAAATATCAAAATGATCATAAGCATTTGAGTTAAAAAATTGGGGGCCATGGGGTAAAGTGGTAAAAAAGGCCTCAAGGGCAGTAAGGAATGAAATGGCACCATGGTGTTGCTCTAAATACTAAATGGTCTTCCTCAGAAATTAAGGCCGGTGTGATATATGGGGGGGTTGATTACATTAAAGCAAAGATGTGCCTGACCAGTGAGGCTGATGGCCATTAGACTCACTCTCTGAATCTGGAGGGGTAATCATTGGCTGGATTTACTACATGGCACCAAGCAAGATATCCATTGAACCAAATGATAGCTTCCTGTTGTTGGAGCCATTTGGTCATCTGAATCATATAGTCCTTGTAACTAGTTGCTGCATAAGCTTTTTTGGTGAAATCAATATGGAGGTGTTCAAATGTCTCCAAGTTGAGGCTGTCAAGTGTTCCAAGGTTTCTAATGGTGTCAACATAGTGAAGGAGGGAATGAATCTTGGGTATATTGAAATGGTCACAGCAGCTGAGCTCCACAAAGATATCCTTGATGGCATGGAAGTTATCAAGAGCCAGTTGCAGGGCCATTAGGGTGTTGTCCATGTGGAATTGATACTGTGTAAGATACATGAAATCAATCAGGCTGTGTGTGGCCTGGATTACATGCAGTTCCAGTGCAGTACCCATAAGTCCACCAATAAAGACTTGTTCTAGCTGCTTGTGATCTGTAGCCATCCATTATTTCACCTTAGAAATTCCATTCTTGAAATGATAAAGACCTGAAAAGATGGGCATTGTATGAAAGCACAAGTTAAGCTTCTTAGTACCAGCAATAGCAGCACACCATTTTTTAAGGTGATCCTTGATGACACCTTGGTGCAACTGATGCAGAATGTTTGATGTTATGCACACAAATATGTCTGTATGTGGGAGGTCAGCCCAGAATGGGGCAAAGACAGGATGTAGGTCCTCCAATAGAAACTAAGGTGGGTATTGATCAGTCACCTGTGCATGGAGGGTTTGATTTGTTTCTGTTTGGTTATGAAGCAGAAATCAGCAGTTCTTGCCTCACTGCTGAGCACACACAAGGCATTTTGGACATCAGTTTTCAGTGCAACAGCCTACAAGACATTGCTTGAGGTGATCTCCAATGAAGGCTGCTGTTATGCAAGTAGCCTGAGCCTGCGTCTGGGGCGAAGGGAACTTTGTGTTGGAGCCTTGGCAAGGGTTCAATGGGATCGAGGGGATGAGGGGACATGGTGCAGTGGTGCAGCGGACTCAAGGTTACGTAGAATTGTGTAGACCAAGAATGCAGACTACAATACATGGCTGGAGTATATAAGGACAACCAATGAAAGCGCAAAGAAGGTCATGGAAGGGTGGAGATACTAAGCCATCATGAGAGAGATGGCTGTGGAGAGATAAGCGTCCCGAAACAATGGTAAAGCATATGAAGATTATAGAGCAAGGAAAGCTGTGGAACGTGACGACATTACCAGAATGAAGTATCGTTCAACATAGTGAAAGAAGAAAGGCGGGGCATACTGGGGAATGAGGAAACTAAGGAGGAAAATGTAACAGTGAATGTAAAGAATTGTAACAATACCCCCTTTGTACACTGGAAGTCCCACTTCCAATATCCTAACCCCAAGTGGGGCCTCCAAAGATAATGGATGCCTGAGGTATGGTATAATGTTCAAACGGACAATCGTCTCGGATGTGTCCAGGAGCATCACAAGTGGCACAGACTCTCTGAGGGCAGAAGCGAGGACCATGCCCCCAACGTAGACAGAAGGAGCATTGGGTGCAAAGGCAATCGCGAACGTTGTGACCAGGAGCAAGTTGGTTGCAGGTAGGGCATCTGTACTGGGGACAGTCTGCTCGATAATGACCCCTACCTCCACATAGAAAGCACATAGTGGTGGAGGAGGCAGGAAGAGGTCTAGTGGAAGGTCAGAGTACTCGATGAGGGGAAGACAATATCCATTGGCCATTGGGGAGAGTGAGTAGGAACTCCCGATTAGCAACGATGACTCCTTGATCCAGTTCAAAGGTGGAGATTCCCGTTGGTCCTTCAGAGTCCAGAAAGACAGAGGATGTGGAGGTGGAGATAGGGGAAGACAGAGGTGGAGGGGAAGAGATCTGCTCCTCCAAGGGGACGTGGAGTGGGGCCGGAGAGGCCGGGGCAGTGGTAGGGGGTGATGGAGAAGTAGAGAAAGCAAGAGGCGTATTGGATATAGTGGAAATAGATTCCAGGTAATGGTCACGCTCCTGCAGAGAGAGGGAAAGGTATATACGTCTGAAGGTAGGGAAAATTAACTTGGGTGGAATCATAGAAACATACGTGTCGAAACCGAACAAACAGAGTATGGAGAGAATTCTTTCAGGGATTTTATTTATAGCTAAGCATAAGGGGATTCCCACCATGGGGGGAGTGTCAGAAGGAATGCAATGATGATGATAATATTGAACACGAGCCACCTCATAGAACAGTCTAACTAGCTCCTGTGTGACTTCGTCTTCTTGATACAGCAGGAGGACCTCTACCACATGGAGGAGCTGGGGGTCCGCGAGAATGGCGCTGTAGAGGATGAAGGTGGTGGAGGTGGGCAAGAATGTAGGCTGCACTCGTGACGATCTAAGTCGTGCATACCCAGACAGTGATGAGGAGAAAGATAAAGAAGGAGAAAGCATGTTCACAGGCGGTTAGAATGTTTGAGTCGATGGGCATCTAATGACAGTAAGGGAATGTGGTTGCCCAATATATGGTGATTGCGATGGTGGCAATCAGGATGAGGCAGAGAAAGAGGATGGAGATAACTAGCTGAATGTTCATGCGGTCCATGACCTGTCCTGGTTACCGCAGTAGATTGTGGCATTTATAATCTGTCAAAATAGAGGCTGTGTGATGGAGATTGCTCTCTGGTTCCCAAGTATTTTCTGATGGGGCGTAACCTTTCCATTTGATAAGGTAACGGTAGTGACCGGGAGTTCCCTTGTGGGCAAGGATGGCCTTGACTTTGTATTCTTCTTCATCATCTATAGTCTCTGGGGGGGGTTCTAGAAATGGGGGGCCGTAGGCAGGGGTTTGTTTAAACGAGGATAAAAGAGAGGCATGGAACGTATCATGAATTCTCCAGGACTTGGGGAGTTTAAGACGGTAGACAAGCGGGGAAAGGACTTGGGTGATCTCAAATGGTCCTACCCGTTTGGGAGCTAGCTTCCGTGATGGGAATGGGATGTGTAGATGAGTGGCTTCCAGCCACACCTTATCTCCAACTTTCCAAGGAGAAAATCTGGTTGACTGGTGTCTTTTCATCGCCAGGCATGCTGAGCTGTGAGCCGCTAGAGCTTTGTCTCTTGCCTTATTCAGGATGTCCATCCTGGCTGAAAGGGCAGGAACGAAAGTCTTTGTGAGGGGAGGAAAAGCCCTGGGTTCATAGCCGAGCATGAGATGGAAAGGGGATTTCTTAGTGGAGGAGTGTGGACATGCATTGTGCTGGAACTCTGCAGTGGTAAGGAATTTGGCCCATTTGTGTGGATTGTTTCTACAGAAGATTCTTAGATACGTCTCGAGTTCCTGGTTGGTTCGTTCTGTCTGGCCATCAGTTTGTGGGTGGTATGCAGTAGATAGTTTAACGTTGTAATGGAGTAGTCTGGCCAACTCTCGAGCCAGTGCAGAGGCAAACTGGGGTCCTCTATCGGAGATGATTGAATCCTGTAGACCAAACTGTTTGAATACATGGTCATGGAAAAGGCGAGCTACCCCCAATGCGTCGATGTTTTTATGACATGGAGTGAGAATTACCCCCTTTGTAAGCCCATGGTTGACCATGACCATAATGGAATCATACCCTTCAGAAAGGGGTAGGTCTGTGATAAGGTCCACTGACAATTGTTTGAATGGCAGGGTGGTAGCAGAGGGGATTGGTGAGAGTGGGGGGATGTTGGGGTGAGTGTTGGCTTTGGACGTTTGACATGTGGGGCATCTGTTAACAAAGTTCTTGACAAAGGTGGTGAGTCCTGGCCACCAGAAGTCTCATTCCAGTAGGGCTTTGGTGCGAAATTGGCCTGCGTGACCTGTGGTCAGAGACATATGGAATGTGTGGAGAAGGGAGGATTGATGTTCAGGTGGGACATATAACCTATCCTTGTAGAAAAGATGGCTGTTGTTGAATTTCCAGTCTGCTACTACTGATTTGGGAAACAGTGGGGATCTGAGTTGTGCCGCCTTGAGTGCTTTGAGAACTAGGGGGTCTGTGGCAGAGGAGAGTTGGATCTTGTGTAGTAGGGCGGTGTCAAGTGCTTGGATGATGGTGGGTTCAGGGATGATGGAGGAGTCGTTGTTGTCAGCAGAGGTGTCTAGGAAGGATCGTTGAGATAGGGCATCCACTGGGCCCATTTTGGTTCCTGGCATGACCTGCCAGATGAGATCATAGTCCTGTAGGAAAAGCGACCAATGCGCTTGACGTCTGGAGAGTTTGTGAGGGTCCCTAATGTAGGTTAGGTTTTTATGATCAGTGATGATGGTGACGGGATGAGATGATCCTGATAAGTACTGTCTCCATTCTTCTAGAGCCAGGATGATGGCGAGTAGTTCTCTGTCGTAAATGTCGTAGTTCCTTTTGGCTGATGAGAAGGTCTTGGAGAAGTAGGCACAGGGGTGGTTGTTGCCATTCATGTCCCTTTGGAGTAGCATGGCTCCTGCTGCTAGAAGGGAGGCATCTGTCATCACTGAGAATGGTTTGCTGGGGTCGGGGAGTGCTAGGACCGGGGCAGAGACAAAGGCATCTTTGAGGGTTTCAAAGGCGTGTTGTTGTTGGGGAGTCCATTTCCAGGGTTGATCCTTCTGGGTGAGGAAGGTAAGTGGAGATATGATGTTAGAGAAGTCAGGGATGAACTTCTGGTAGAAATTGGCAAATCCGAGGAAACTTCGAATTCCCTTGACTGAGGATGGGGGTTGCCATTCCTTTATGGCACTAAGTTTGATGGGGTCCATTTGAAGTTCCCCCTGTCTGATGATCATTCCTAGGTATTCCATGGTGGGGGTGTTGAAAGAACACTTAGACAGTTTCAAGAACAATTGGTGTTTCTGAAGGCGATTAAAAACTTGCTTGGTTCGCTGGTGGTGGGTTTCTAGGTTGTCCTTGGTGTGAATCCCAATATCGTCCATGTAAATCTTAAGCCATCCTTCTGCCAGGAGATCCGCGAAGATGTGGTTCATAAATGCCTGAAACATTGGTGGCGCATTGCAAAACCCAAAGAACATGACAGTAGGTTCGTAGAGTCCAAGGGGGGTGATGAAGGCAGCTTTCCACTGGTTTTCTTCTCAGATACGAATGTTGTTATATCCCCACCGGATGTCTAACTTGGTGAATAGAGTGGACTCTTTCATGTTATCAACTAGATCAGAGATGAGGGGTAGGGGGTAGGCATTGCAAACTGTGTGGGAGTTAAGGTATCAATAGTCCTGGCAGGGGCGTAGTGTGCCATCTTTTTTTGGAACGAAGAAAAATGGGGAGGCTTGTGGGGATTTCGAAGGGAGAATATGACCAGTTTTAAGATTTTCATCAACGAATGTTTTGCAAGCATCCTTTTCTTTGGGGTTCAGGGGGTATACTTTGGCAATCTTTGGGAGAAAGGAGGGTTTTAGGTTGATGGTGTGGTCATAGGGTCGATGAGGGGGTAAAGCATTGAAGGTGGTTTCGGAGAATACGTCTTCATATTCCTTACACCAATCTGGTAACGAGGTGGTCTGGGGAAGGTTGTTCTACGCTAGTTGGGTAGAGATGGTAATCTTGTTGAGACTCTCTTTGAGGTGACCCAGTGGGAGCAGAAGGGATTTCGTCCGCCAGTCAATCTGGGGATTCCACTTCCACAGCCAAGGCATCCCAAGGATCACCTGCTTCTTCCCGAGTCCCAGGATGAGCAGATTAACGTTGTCAGAAAATTCCTCGTGTGTAAGTTCTGCCTTAAGCTTTGCTTGAATGGTTCCATGGTGGTTTTCAGTTCCATCAACATTCCAGGCTTTGATGGGTTCAGAGAGGGCACGTACTCCTCAGTTTAAGCTTGGGACTAGGGATTTATCGATGAAGTTCCCGGTTGCTCCACTGTCAATAAGCGCAATAGTTTCAACGATTTCAGACTGTACTTGGAGACGAATGGGGATTTGAATTGTGCAGTAGCTAGGCAGTCCTACTATTACATGGGAGGGAGACGTTGACACACCCTCTCCTTCTAAAAAGACGTTGCAGGGAGTTGTTCATCTGGGGAGTCCTCATAGCAAGCTTGGAGGACCTGAAGGATCTCGTCCTCTTTCTTTCCCTGGGTTTGAAGGTGATGGACAAACGTCTGTAATGCAGAGAGGGTGGGTGCATGTGAAGGGGCAGGAGTGGTGGGGGTGGAGCTAGAACCAGCAGGTAACGTAGTGGTGGGAGTATTCGCGATGGTTTGACTGGGAGGGTTACGGAGGTGGGAGTGACATTGGATGGCATTGTGGCCCGTACAACGGCATTGGAAGCAATGTCCTTCCCTGATGCACTTGGCCCTTTCCTGGGGGGTTAACTTGGTGAGTCAAACAGCATCGACGTCCATGGCATTTGGGTCTCTGGGGTTTCTAGGGAGGGAAGGGGTGGGCCTTCCTTTCTTCAAGGCTTCAATACACGCAATCTGTGTGTGAAAAACTTTGGCTTTATCCAGCCATTCTCCAATGAGGAGGGGGACCTTGTCCATGGAGAGGACCATGATGGCAATCCGCTGGTCAATGCCCAAGGAGAAGGCGTCTATGAGCATGGTGTGATCGGTTATCCCGGCTTGGGTGGCCAAATTCTGGAATTCTGTGATGTACTTCTGGAATCCATCATCGATCTCTCCATTAGGCTTATGGAAAGATTTCTGGACTAGCTTGGTCAAGGCGAGATGCACTGTGGCCTTGGTATCAAAGGGGAAAAAGGTTCCTTCAAAATTGGTTACGAATTTATCGAAGGTCTTTTCCGTGGCTGCGGTGTTGGGATCTGCTAGTTTGTCATACCAGAGTTCAGAGAAGGGGACGGCTCTTCCCTTGCTAAGTTTGTTCAAGGTGGTCATGATCTTGGTTTCGTCATCGTGGTAGAGAGTGGAGTTGATGGCAAAGTAGGCTTTCATGGCTTTAATCCAGTGGGTAGCGTCATCTTGTTCTCCAGAAAAATCAGCAGGGAGGGCTGCTTTAAGCTCAGTGGTGTGGGTGGACATGGGGGTGACTGGGGATGGGGTGCGAGTGGGGAACAGGGGAGTTAATGGTCTCAAGGGTGCTAAGGGGGTGCTAGGGCCTGGGTGCGATGGGGTTCCGGTGGGGGTGGTCGAGGGTAAACCAGGGAATCACCTGGGTCTAATGGCTGGGGATGCTGGAGGTGTGGAT
Organism: Xerocomus alliaceus; assembly: GCA_038094415.1. Classification (NCBI taxonomy): domain Eukaryota; kingdom Fungi; phylum Basidiomycota; class Agaricomycetes; order Boletales; family Boletaceae; genus Xerocomus; species Xerocomus alliaceus. The sequence goes on along the minus strand of JBBPUB010000031.1, from coordinate 38,013 downwards.
TCCAACTCAGAGTCAGAACGTGCACTGATAGCTCTAGAGATCTGATGGGAGGGTCTATGGGCTATGGTGACTTTAGTGGGGTGCGTCCAGCTCTTAGATAAGAGGAACGTAGGGAGATTCTTGGTCTTTTGTTATGTGAGTAGCCTGAGCCTGTGTCTGGGGCAAAGGGAACTTTGTGTTGGAGCCTTGGCAAGGGTTCAATGGGATCAAGGGGATGAGGGGACACGGTGCAGTGGTGCAGTGGACTCAAGGTTACATAGAATTGCGTAGACCAAGAATGCAGACTGTTACGCGAGTAGCCCGAGTCAGCTACCGAGGGGGACGAGGGGTACTGGGAGGTGGACTGGTGTTGCGCGAGTAGCCCGAGTTAGCTACTGAGGGGGACGAGGGGGGTACTTGGCGATGGACTGAGGACTAGGGAGCACTTGAGGTGCTTGGGACGAAGGACACGGTGCAGGTGCTGCAGCGGACTCAAGACTACGTGTTATTGCGTAGACCAAGAATGTAGACTATGATACACGATTGGAGCTTATAAGGATAACAAACAGAAGCGCATAGAAGGTCATGGAAGGGCAGGGATACTAAGCCGTCATGAGAGAGACGACTGCGGAGAGATAAGCGTCCCGACACAATGGTAAAGCGTACGAAGATTATAAAGCAAGGAAAGCTGCGGAACGTGATGACATTACCAGAATGAAGTATCGTTCAACCCAGTGAAAGAAGAAAGGCGGAGCATGCTGGGGAACAAGGAAGCTAAGAAGGAAAACGTAGCGGTGAATGTAAAGAATCGTAACACAGACTACAATACATGGCTGGAGTATATAAGGACAACCAATGGAAGCGCAAAGAAGGTCATGGAAGGGTGGAGATACTAAGCCGTCATGAGAGAGACGGCTGTGAAGAGATAAGCGTCCCGAAACAATGGTAAAGCATATGAAGATTATAGAGCAAGGAAAGCTATGGAACGTGACGACATTACCAGAATGAAGTATCATTCAACATAGTGAAAGAAGAAAGGCGGGGCATACTGGGGAACGAGGAAACTAAGGAGGAAAATGTAATGGTGAATGTAAAGAATCGTAACAATGGCCACCACATTTGATTAAGTATAACAGAATATGAAAGCAGCACAGGCACATTAGAAGAAGTATGCAGATCAATCTTGCAGTCAATTCCCGGAGTATAGTGTGGGCCAACAAGTGTGGCTATCCACAGAAAACCTTAAGCTCATGTGTGCATCAAAGAAGCTTTCCGAAAGATGACTCAGTCCATTTACCATTACTAAGATGATGGGAACCAATGCAGTGGAACTAAAGCTTTCCAAATTCATGAGGATCCATCCAGTCATTAATATCTCTTAAATTAAACCCTATAAGAAACACCTGGAAGGTTAGTGTGACGATCCTTGCCGTCTCGTATATGGTCTCTGGTAGACTCTTCATCGCAACAGACTTAGCATATACTTTTTGCTTGATCTTATCTTATCGTTTCATGACTAATCTGATTGTGCTTATCTTCTGCTCTTCTTCCCAATCAGATCTATCTCCATTTGGCTATTCTTTGACACGGTCATTACCATGTTCCTTCTAGACTTCTAACACGTGTAGCCAACGCCCTTTTAATCACTGCATGATTCTTTTCATTTCCGTGCTGTGCATGGCTATGGCACAGCCCAGTTCATTACTGCTGCTGTGGCTTCTCTTCCATTTGATCTGCCACCCGCAGTATCAAATGTGTTATTCATTTCCATTACCCTCAGCCCTAGAGGCTGTGATACATCCTTTATGCCATTGGATGGCATAACCCTTAGCCCTAGAGGCAATACAGATCCTTTATCGCTATTGGATAGCTACAGCATGGACTCTTATCTTAGTCGTAGCCCTACTGTGTAGGCATAGCATTCTACCTAATCAGGTATTAGGGTTAGGCAAACATGTACAAATAGTATAGTAGTATATAAACCCCAAGAACGACGCTGGGTAGATCCCCAGTCTAGTCTCTTGGTCTTCTCCTGAATTTACTTGATTACCCAAGGACTACTCCCCTAGGCCAGGGATATATAGCCTAGAGCCCAGTGCTCGTCTGAGTCGTCGCTCACACCGTCGGACTCGCCACACCTCTTTATCTTTTACTGGGCTTTGGTTTTACCTACTCGAGCTCGCCCCTGACTTTGGCTTCACCTGCTCGAGTTGACACTCTATCATTTGACTTAGGCCTTACCTGCTCGAGTCATCACTCTTGCTTGTTATGACCTTTAGGTTGTTTTGTGTTTGTTAGCAGCTTGAACTTAGCTGAAGAAGACATGAACAGGAGTTCACTAGGCAGATATAGATTCAGCCATTTCAGTTAGCCGGTTGAGTGGCCTGGTTCTGTTAAGGTCACAGAAGACAGAGATAATGAATGGGAAGTAGATTTCATAGTGGACAGCAGATATTGGCAATGCCAATTGAAATATCTAGTATACTGGAAAGGATATGATGAAATGGAACAAACTTGAGAGCTGCGCTTCAATCTTACTAATGCCAAAGAGGCTATTTCTGACTTCTATAACAATCACCCCTTGGCTCTGAGAGCCCTTACTATTGATCCTAAACAGTTCCTTTTCCTCTTCCAGAAATGTCCTGAAAATATCACTGAAGTTCTGACTCATTGTCTCTCCTTTGATCATTTGGACAATGATCTTTAAGCAGGGGGTCGTGTGACGATCCTTGTCATCTTGTATACGGTCTCTGGTAGATGCTTCATCACAATAGACTTAGTGTATACTTTTTGCTTGATCTTATCTTATCATTTCATGACTAATCTGATTGTGCTTATCTTTTGCTCTTCTTTCCAATCAGATCTATCTCCTTTTGGCTATTCTTTGCCACAGTCATTACCATGTCCTTCTAAACTTCTAATGTGTGTAGCCAATGCTCTTTTAATCACTGAGTGATTCTTTTCATTTCTGTGCTGTGCATGGCTATGGCACAGCCCAGTTCATTACTGCTGCTACCGCTTCTCTTCCATTTGATCTGCCACCTGCAGTATCAAATGTGTTATTCATTTCCATTCCCCTCAGCCCTAGAGGCTATGGTACACCTTTATCACTATTGGATAACTATAACATGGACACTTACCTTAGTTGGATCCCTACTGTGTAGGCATAGCATTCTATCTAATCAGGTATTAGAGTTAGACAAACATGTACAAATAGTATAGTAGTATATAAACTCCAAGGATGATGCTGGGAAGATCCCCAGTCTAGTCTCTTGGTTTCCACCTGAACTCGACTACTAAGCAAGCCTCATCAACTCTCTACTAAGCAAGCCTCATCAACTCTCTACTAACCATAGCGAGTTAGTACTTCTCTTTCTCTTTTTAGTTAATAGTTAGTCAGTAGTAAAGCTGGTTCAAGTTCCCTTCCAGGTTTAGCTGTTTCACTACCATTTAATATGTTCCTACAGGAGATATGGTTGCTGACATCCTAACCAAGCTTCTGACTAAGGATCAATACTAGAAGTTCATCTGGGCCATGGGACTATGACTGTGCTTGAGTGGGAGTGTCAAAAACCCCTAACTCTGGAGTACTCCACACCACTCCAGAGTTCTTGCCATTCAGGGTCATCCCCCCCTTTTCATGCACCAACTCCAGAACTATTAGGAGCACCCTCAGACCTGATCCTTAAGATGCTTTATTTCATTATCAAATCCTATCCTTTGTTTAACAGTAGATTAACCTTATTTTCCCTTGATCTCATTTACTCCATTCCAGAGTTACATTAGAGTTAGTGGAGTTCAATGTGATCATATCTTTGTCCCATAAATACCTTCATTTTGAATTTTTTCCCCCCTTAGTTGTTCTTCTCCCCTTAAGGGAGCAACTAAAATGGGCACTTAATGTTTTATTACCTTACATCTAGCTAATGTACAGTAGTAGGCACTTCTGCCTTCTATCCAGGTAATACAGTTGTTCTTCTCCCCTTGAGGCAGCAACTGAGTAGGCACTTCTGCCTTCTATCCAGTTTTGACATGGAGTCTGAGCCTGCTCAACCTGAGTAGCCAGGATCAGGTGGTGCTAGCATACCTAGTGCTGTCAATAAAGCAGTACACTGTTTCAATAGTCATATCACCCTTTAACTTAGCATTTGGGACCAGTTTACATCACAACCTGTGGATGGGCACATGCCTGGAACCACTCATGCCAGTCTGTCAGGTGCTATGCTTGTACCATGCAAAGGCAATATTCTGCCAAGGATTGCAGTGCATACTCTGAAGTCCATGCTGTGACGATCCTTGCCATCTCGTATATGGTCTCTGGTAGACTCTTCATCGCAACGAACTTAGTGTATACTTTTTGCTTAATCTTATCTTATCATTTCATGACTAATCTGATTGTGCTTATCTTCTGCTCTTCTTCCCGATCAGATCTATTTCCATTTGGTTATTCTTTAAACATGGTAATCACCGTGTCTATTCTAATCTTCTAACACATGTAGCCAATGCTCTTTTAATCACTGCATGATTCTTTTCATTTCTGTGCTGTGCATGGCTATGGCACAGCCCAGTTCATTACTGCTGCTGCAGCTTCTCTTCCATTTGATCTGCCACCCGCAGTATCAAACGTGTTATACATTTCTGCTCCCCTCAGCCCCAGAGGCTGTGGTATGCCTTTATTGCTATTGGATAGCTACAATGGGGACTCTTACCTTAGTCGCTGCCCTATTGAGTAGACATAGCATTCTACATAATCAGGTGTTAGGGTTAGACAAACATGTACAAATAGATAGTAGTATATAAACCCCAAGGACAATGCTGGGTAGATCCCCAGTCTAGTCTCTTGGTCTTCACCTGAACTCAACTACTAAGCCTCAAGAACCTCTTTAACTCTCTACTGAAACAGCTAAACCCTCTTGGGAACATAGACCAGCTCTACTACAACTATCAGCTAAAAAGAAAAATGAAGTACTAACTTGCTACAGTGAGTAGAGAGTTGAGGGCATTTCTTGAGGCTTAGTAATTGAGTTCAGGTGAAGACCAAGAGACTAGACTGGGGATCTACCCAGCATTGTCCTTGGTGTTTATATACTACTAGACTATTTGTACATGTATTGCTAACTCTAATACCTGATTAGATAGAATGCTATGTCTATGCAGTAGGGTGACAACTAAGGTAAGAGTCCATGTTGTAGCTATCCAATAGCAATAAAGGCATACCACAGCCACTAGGGCTAAGGGGAGTGGAAATGACTAACACGTTTGATACTACGAGTGGCAGATCAAATAGAAGAGAAGCCACAGCAGCAGTAATGAACTTGACTGTGCTATAGCCATGCATAGCATGGAAATGAAAAGAATCATGTGGTGATTAAAAGGACGTTGGCTACACATGGTAGAAGTCTAGAAGGAACACAGTAATGACCATGTCAAGGAATAGCCAAATGGAGATAGATCTGATCAGGAAGAAGAGTAGAAGATAAGCACGATCAGATTAGTCAGGAAAGATAAGATAAGATCAAGCAAAAAGTATATGCTAAGTCCGTTGTGATGAAGAGTCTACCAGAGACTGTATATGAGATGGCAAGGATTGTCACATCTACTCACTGTAGTGAGTTAGTACTTTTTCTTTTCTTTTAGCTGATAGTTGTAGTAGAGCTGGTTCCGATTCTCAAAGTGGGTTCAGCCATTTCACATGCAGTCACTCAAAATAGATGCACTTGCTATATCTAATACAAATACATCCAAGAGAGCATGTGAGGCCACATCATATCCACAACAATTAACTCAGCAGCACTCTCTTATGCACAAGAGAGATCATGGGGCCTCCCCTGACCTGATACCAGATGCACAGTAAGTCTTATATTAGCCATTAACCTGCTCTAACTACAACTATGCTAGCTTGACTACTGACAAGGAAGACCTTGACAAAACCAAACCTGAGAATGATGGCACACTTCTGGTACCCAGCTGTCAGCTAATGAGGAAGCATGCCTGCCTTGTCATAGGCAGCAATGATAATGAGCAACCCTTGGTATGGCCTAATTCAATTATGTGTCAGGTCAAACCAGTCAAGGTCAAAGGTAAAAGCCTATCACTGCCTGACACTAGCAAGGACATGCCATTAAGCCAGCCATCCATATAGGTGGTGAAAGCTCTGAGTTGCAATAAAAGGGTAGTAACAGATTCAAAAAGCTAACCTAAGGCTGCTAACCTCAATCCACTATTACAAAGTGTTTTTAATATAGCAGTTGAGCTGTACCATGTTCTCCTACTTACTGAAAACCCCTTCCCAGAGCCACACATGGAGCTGAAGTGGGCTCAAGCAGCTTGGAACATGAGTTGCAACTGCCTCAAGGTAAATGCTGCCAAGGTTCACTACCTACCATCTATGGTAAAACTAGTGTGTAACACTTCAACTTGTTACTGTGGCTGATACCCTATTAATTAGATTACTGCCCAAAGTTCCAACCTCCATGGACAGTTCAAAATGAGAGTGCATTCTATTGTCACCACAGTCTTCAGTTTTGATACTGGCACAAGTGTCATCATACAAGAGAAAAATCAAAAGCTTGTGACCAAGCTTAAGTTATCAAAGTAGCAGGGCTACCTTGATGTGCACAGAGAGAAGAGGTATTAAAACCAAGTAGGAAACTTACTTGGTTGATTCAAAAATTAAGTGGCAGTCAAGAGGTGATATGAAGAGATAGATATTCTGGAGTGAAACTCAACAGAAGAGATGTGTATTGTATGAGTACTGGGCTAAGGAGCATGGCTCACCTTTTAGCCCTTATATACTGTAAGAGATATGTTTGTCTGTATATACAGTAAGAATAAAACTGGTAAGTATCAGAGAATGACAAAGAATGTCATGGAATAAGTGTCAAGATATTAGTATAGCTATCAAATAGCAATAAGAACTCTTATCTATGATTTCATAACAATAGATAGTGAAAATAGACCATGATCTGGAACAGATCACATGAAAGTCATGTGATACAGTCTAGAAGAATTATGATCAAGATAAGAATTATCTAATAAGAAATCATAAGTCCCAACACTCCTCCTCACTGAGAATGTTATAAAGAATAAGAGATCATATGAATGCCTTTTCATCCACCCTCAAATTTATCTCTGCTAAGGTTCTTGATGAACATATCAGCAAGTTGAGAGTTAGTGAACACATAGAATAATTCCACTTCCTTGAACTTGATAACTGCTTCTCTGATATAATGTTCATTCCTTCTGATGTGTTTGTTATGTCCTTCTTAAGCAGGATTTAAGGCTAAGAATATTGCACCTTGATTATCGATGCAAATAGAAATAGGAGGGTGTTTGAATTTGAGTTCTTTATAGAAATTCTGGATCCACTGCAACTGTTTAGCACACTCCATCATTCCACAGTATTCTGCTTCAGTGGAGGAAAGTTGAACTCTCTTCTGTCTTTGAGATATCTAGGAAATGATTTCATTGACAAGGAAAACTACATATTCAGTGGTAGATCTTGAAGTCTCCACATTGCCTTCCCAATCAGTGTCATGATATGCAACAAGACCATTGTTAGATCCTGTTTCCACATACTAAAGGCAAAGGTCCTTTGTTGTACAAAGGTAGCATACAATATGTAACACTCTTTACAAATGTTCTTCAGTGGGATTTGCAGAAAATTGAGACATTTTGATTATGGCATATGCAATGTCTGGACAAGTTCCAAGCATGATATAAAGTAGAGATCTGATAACAGATTGATATTGAGAGCAAAGTGAATTATTTGATTGATTCACATTTGGCTTTGAGTTATAGCCAGTAGAAAGGGGAGTAGAAATGTTTTTGCAATTCTGCAAAGAAAACCTTTCAACCACTTTCTTAGCATAGACACACTAATCTAGAGTGATGGTTTGTTTCTTATGATCTCGAGTGGTGCACATCCCTAGATATTCCTTGGCTTTTTTCAAGTCTCTAGGTTTCCATTTCTTCATAAACTGTTTTTTATGAGAACGAAGGAGCTTTTTGTTACTCCCAACAAACAGAGCATCATCAACATAGACTAGAATTATTAGAATTACTGATCCTATGATCTTAACGTAAGTTCCTGGATCTGAATAGAGGCATTGAAAGCCCATATCCAGGAGTGACTTGTGAAGCTGCTTGTTCCATTGTAGAGCAGCCTGCTTAAGCCCATAAATCAATTTTTTTAATCAACAGACCTTGGTTTTCTGTCCCTTGACTATAAAGCCTTCTGGTTGTATAAGGTATATCTCTTCATCCAGTTCTCCAAACAGAAATGCTGTTTTGACATCTAGCATCTCAATATCCCAATTATGGATGGCAGCTAGGGAGAGTACAAGGCAAACAGTTTCAAACCTTGTGACTGAAGAGAAGGTTTCTTTATAGTCTATTCCAAAAACCTAAGTAAAACCTTTAGCTACAAAGCGAGCCTTTTAATGACCATTACTTTTTTGAGCAAATACCCATCTCCCTTTAATGGGTTGATGTCCCTTAGGTAGATCCACTAGATCTCAGACATGTTGTTCCTTCATGGATTTCATCTCTTCCTCCATGGCAGTAAAACAGGGTTTCTGTTCTTCTTTTGTCATCTTAAGAATGTTCCTAAACTGCTTGGGTAGAGATCCTGTTATAGCATATAATAAGTGGGTATGCATCCATTTATTACTATACATCTGTCCTAAGTCTTCTTCCTCATTTGTTGGTGCAGTTTGATTAATGGTCATTAAAGATAACTCCTCCTGAATTGTATCCAGTCCTTGATCAATGTCACATTCTATATCAACAGCCCTCCTGTCACCACAAGCATTGTTCAGAATAATTCAAGACATAGGTATTCTGTTAGAACATCTCTAACCAACCAGAGGTCTAATATTAGTTCTATCATACATCAAAGGTCAATGCTGATGTGGAAGTGACCTGAATTCTGGCAAAGATTCAGAGGGAGATTGTTAAGGAGGTAACCAGACTTGAGGTCTGATTAGAGTTTCTTCATAAGCAGAATCAGATAAGAGTTGACATCCTTCTTGAATTTCTTCAGAGAAAAGGTATCTCTTATGGTGATGTCAATCTGATAAAGAGCTGCAATGTCCAAAATTAGATTGAACTCTTTTCATTGGTTGTCTCATTGAAGAAAAAGGTTTCTGTTCTAGATGAGGATAACTAGGAGGTGGTGGTATAGATGGATCTAATGGATGATTCCATGGATGAGAGAAACAAGGAGAGTCTGGAGGATTGTAGTATTGAGGATCCATCCTAGATATCAGTACAGATATAAGATATTCTCTAGAGGGTTCTGGATTTCTCTGAGAAAGCCTGTTAATAGGGTTATCATTTGCTTCTATGTTTTCCTGAGCTTTTTTGGCTTTAGGTGGAATAGGGACTAGTCTGTCTTCTTGGCTTTTGAGACAATATGGAAATACTTCTTTATCAAAAACAGCTGTAGAGGAGACCACAACTCTTCTCTTTCTGGATGACCAAAAGCAATAACCTTTAGTGTTTGGTTCATGATCATTTCTTCCAATTTAGGGGATAACTTGTCTTGTTGCTGTTCTGAGGGAATGAAGACAAAAGCACAACATTCAAAGACTCTAAAATAAGATACATTAGGTTTATCACCTTTAAACACCTTAATAGGTGTCTTCCATTTGTGACATCTCATGGGTTGTCTATTATAAAGATGTACAGCCATTTCAATAGCATCTTGCCAAAAGGATTTTGGAAAACAAGCATGATGCCAAATTGCTTTAGCTTTCTCAAGTAGAGTGCAGTTAAACCGCTCTGCCCAGCCATTCTGCTGTGAAGTATGAGAAATGGAAGTCTGATGTGTGATGCCATGTGAAATGGCAGAACCTGAAGGTGAACTTGAACCAGTTCTACTACAACTATCAGCTAAAGAGATAAGGAAGTACTAACTCATTCTGTTGAGGAAAGAGTTAAGGGTGCAATGAGACTTAGTAGTTGAGTTCTAGTGGTAATCCAAGAGACTAGACTGGGAATCTACCCAGCATTGTCCTTGGGGTTTATATACTACTCTACTGTTTGTACATGTATTGCTAACCCTAATATCTGATTAGATAGAATGCTATGCCTATGCAGTAGGAATACAACTAAGGTAAGAGTCCATGTTGTAGCTATCCAATAGCAATAAAGGTGTACCATAGCCTCTAGGACTGAGGGAAGCAGAAATAAATAACATGTTTGATACTGTGAGTGGCAGATCAAATGGAAGAGAAGCCACAGCAGCAGTAATCAAGTGGGCTGTGCCATAGCCATGCACAGCATGGAAATGAAAAGAATCACACAGTGATTAAAAGAGCATTGACTATACACTTTAGAAGATCAGAAGGGCATAGTAATAACCATGTCAAAGAATAGCCAAATGGGTTTAGATCTGATCAGGAAGAAGAGCAGAAGATAAGCATGATCAGATTAGTCATGAAATGATAAGATAAGATCAAAGAAAAAGTATATGCTAAGTCTAGCTTGATAAAGAGTCTACCAGAGATCATATATGAGATGGCAAGGATTGTCACACTACCCCCCACTTAAAGATCATTGTCCAAATGATCAAATGGAAGATGATGAGTTGGGACTTCAGTGACATTTTCAGAATGTTTCTGGAAAAGGAAAAGAAACTGATCAGGTTTAATAGTAAGGGCCCTAGGGGTAGAAGGATGAGCCTGGTAAAAGTTGGAAATAGCCTCCTTGGCATTAGTAAGGTTGGAGTGCAGCTTTTAAGTATGTTCCATTTCATCATATCCTTTCCAGTGTACCAGATATTCCAGTTGACATTGCCGATATCTGCTGTTCACTATGAAATCAACTTCCCACTTGTTATCTCTGTTCTCTGTGACCTTGACAGGACCAGACTGTTTAACCAGCTGACCTTCTAGGTGTTCCTTGTAAGGCTTAATGGAAGAGATATTAATGACTGGATGGATCCTTATGGATTGAGGGAGTTTCAGTTCCACTACATTGGTTTCCATCAATTTGATAATCATAAATGGGCCAAGCCATCATTCTGAAAGCTTCTTAGAAGCACATGTTAGACAGAGATTATTTGTGAATAACCAGACTTGCTGGTCTATTTCATAACCAGGGTTATTACTGCAAGATTGATCTGCATACTTCTTCTGATGTGCCTGTGCTGCTTTCATATTCTATTTTACTTGATCAAATGTGGTGGCCATCTCATCAGCAAATCTTACTGCAGCAGATGCTTTATCTGTCTTTGGTGGTTCTATTCCCATCTGGGGGTTGTATAAATGAGTCACCTTAAAGGGAGACTTCTTTGTTGAAGCGTGTTGTTTAGAATTAATAGAAAACTGGGCAATGGCAAGCCAATCTGCCCATTTATCTTGTTTTTTGAAACAAAAGATTCTCAGAAACTTTTGAACTTCTTTATTGACAATCTCAGATTGACC
>JBBPUB010000031.1:0-18478 GCA_038094415.1 Xerocomus alliaceus | reverse complement strand
ATAGATGGACAATCTGAGATTGTTAATAAAGAAGTTTAGAAGTTTTTGAGAATCTTCTGTTTAGAAAAACAAGATCAATGGGCAGATTGGCTTGCTGTTGCCCAGTTTTCTATTAATTCTAAACAACACGCTTCTACCAAGAAAACCCCCTTTGAAGTCATGCATTCGTACAATCCAAGGATGGGAATAGAACCACTTAAGATGGATAAAGCACCAGCTGCAGTAAGATTTGCTGATGAGATGGCCACCACATTTGATCAAGTATGGCAGAACATGAAAGCAGCACAGGCATGTCAGAAGAAGTATACAGATCAATCGTGCAGTAATTCCCCCAGGTATAGTATGGGCCAACAGGTGTGGCTATCCACAGAAAACCTTAAACTCATGTGTGCATCAAAGAAGCTCTCAGAACAATGGCTTGGTCCATTTACCATTACGAAGATGATGGGAACCAATGCAGTGGAACTAAAGCTTCCCTGATCCATGAGGATTCATCCAGTTGTAAACATCTCTCGCATTAAACCTTACAAGGAATGCCTAGAAGGCCAGCTGGTTGAATGGCCCAGTCCTATTAAGATTACCAAGGACAGAGATAACAAATGGGAAGTTGATTTCATTGTGGACAGCAGATATTGGCAGTGCCAGCTGGAATATCTGGTACACTGGAAAGGATATGATGAAACTGAACGAACTTGGGAGCCATGCTCCAACCTTACTAATGCCAAGGAGGCTATTTCCGAATTTTATCACAATCACCCTTTGGCTCCAAGAGCCCTTACCATTGATCCCAAACAGTTTCTTTTCCTTTTTCAGAAACGTCCCGAAAATATCACTGAAGTTCCAACTCATTGTCTCCCCTTTAATCATTTGGACAATGATCTTTAAGCAGGGGGTAGTGTGACGATCCTTGCTGTCTTGTATATGGTCTCAGGTAGACTCTTCATCGTAACAAACTTAGCATATACTTTTTGCTTGATCTTATCTTATTATTTCATGACTAATCTGATCATGCTTATCTTCTGCTCTTCTTCCTGATCAGATCTATTTCCATTTGGCTATTCTTTACCATGGTTATTACCATGCCCTTCTAGACTTCTAACGTGTGTAGCCAACGCCCTTTTAATTACCGTGTGATTCTTTTCATTTCCGTGCTGTGCATGACTATGGCACAGCCCAGTTCATTACCGCTGCTGTGGCTTCTCTTCCATTTGATCTGCCATCCACAGTATCAAACGTGTTATTCATTTCCATTCCCCTCAGCCCTAGAGGCTGTGATACACCTTTATTGCTATTGGATAGCTACAGCATGGACACTTACCTTAGTCGCAGCCCTACTGCATAGGCATAGCATTCTATCTAATCAGGTATTAGGGTTAGTGTCATATGCTGTTCCTACTCCGGAGCTCCACATCCAACTCCTCGACAACTCTGGAGTGATCTCCTCTGTTCACATGTGTAGGATCTCCGGACCCATGTGACTTTTCCTTTTATGTTCATCTTTGTTCTCTGATTGGCTGTGCCTGTCCATTTTGTTGGATCTTTGTTTTTAGATGCACAGTCCGGCATATTGCATCTCCGGTGCACAGCTCCAGGTTTCTCATTTCTGTCTTACTTATCATCCTGTTCTGCAGTTACTCCGTTAGTAATGCGATACAACTCTGGTAGTATAAATATCGTAGTTACTTTACTATACACTCCTCAGTCTGAATATCAATTTGGATAACTCTGGTTGTCTCCTTCCTTCCCTCACATCCCTCCTCTGAAGAGTTGAACCTACACAAGGCACGACACATAAGTCCTGCGCCGAGACTCACCCCTCTGCTCCGCTACTCTGCTCCTACTCCTGTGCCCATGGACTTCCTTCCAGAGGACCGGAGTGACCGATCTTAACAGTTAGACAAACATGTACAAATAGTATAGTAGTATATAAACCCCAAGGACAATGCTGGGTAGATCCCCAGTCTAGTCTCTTGGTTTTCTCCGGAACTTGACTACTAAGTCTCATCCACCTCAACTCTTTCCTCAACAGAACAAGTTAGTACTTTATTCTTTTTTTAGCTGATAGTTGTAGTAGAGCCAGTTTGAAGGCCCTGTCAGGTTCTGCCATTTCACCAGGAATGCAGTGACTTCTTCCTGTTCATCTATCAAAAGTGGGATAATACATCCTTTTCTTGGTTTAAAACCTTCTTGTAATTTGATAGCATGATCCCAAGGTTTTCATAAAGGCATTCTCTCAGAATCCTTTTTAGAAAATACTGTAAGATAGTCATGATACTCTTTTAGAACTATTTGTTCAGGCAGTGTTTCCTTTGGCTGAACCCTTTCAAGTACTTTCTTTGTATCCTCACTCCTTTCCAGGAAGTGTATTCAATGATAAGCTTGGTAGCTTTGGTCTAGCTGTTCTTTTTGTAGCATCTGCAAAAACTTGCTTGGGGTGGAATCATCTTGTTGGAGATTTTGACAATGCTAGGGACATCTTGTCAATCTAACCTTTCCAGTAGTCCAATCTATTTCTGGGTTGTGGCGTTGTAACTATTCATATCCCAGAATAAATTCAAACTTTCCCAGGTTGGTGACCTCAGCTGTTAATTTCTCACAATGACCTTCATATTCCATAACAAGCTGGCAGTTATGCATTATTTTTCCAGCAGCATTCAAGGTATCATTGGCATTATACACCAAGATCGGGTGTCTTAATGGGATTAAAGGTAAATAAAGACGTTGGGCAAACTTTTGATCAATGAAGATCACATTTGCACCAGAGTCTAGGAGGGCAGATGTTTTTGTAAAAGATATAGTTATTTTTGGGGTTATCTTTATTGGGAGAACTATATCCTTCTGTAGATTAATCATTCTTAAGAAATGGAACTCCAGTTCCTTTATTTCAGGTAATAGTTCATCTAGATCTGTCTCTGACAGATTAGAATACATTGTTCTAACATCATGTCATTTCTTTGTGGAAGTGGGAGTGGATGTTTCCATGTTTCTTATCTCCACTACTTCTGGAAAAACTTTTCTTGTTTTGGTTATATGTGAATCAAGCACCAGTTTTTCATTCTGGCCAAGCTCATCATCTAGATGAGACCTGCATGATGGCAAAGATAAAGTTTCTTCTATTTCCAGCATAGTGTAACAATTCGGGCTTCCCACCTTTCCAGATTCAATGGGTTGCCTTAATCTTTTCCCTTCTTGGAAATGGTTTTGTAATCCTGAAACCAGGTGTGAGCTTCATTAAAATCCATTCCTGTAATAGATTTACTCCAATCTTGTCCTTTTCCTTTGTCCTTGGGTGGACTCTCAGGTAGGGACAAGTCATCCTGGCTCATTTCCCAAATATTGCATGAAGGACAGCCCATTGCACACCATTTTGCATGTCCTCCTCCAAGGAATTTGATTTTTCACATGCCTTTTTGGATTTAGGGCATTTGGCAGCTATGTGGAGTTCGTTACAATTGAAATACTTAAGGGGTCTTTGGATTCCTTGTCCCTTTTGGACTGCATCTATGTCCATGGCATTAGAATCTCGTGATGGTTTGCTTATCTGATCAGCTGTCCCTCATTGGATGAAGTCAAGAAGTTCTTGGTGTTCGCCATATTCTTTGACCTTTGCCATGAAGGTGGCACAATCTGTGTAGTGACCATCTTGTAAGAACAGGTATTTGACCATGTTCTGATTCATATTTCTTTCTAGGATCTGTAAGATCCAATCTCTATCATATTTGGCTTGTGATAAGTAATTTTCTAGTTTGACAAGATATTGTGTGACAGTCATTTTGTCAGTTTGTTTTAGATTCTTGATTTGTTGTCTAGCCCATTCTCTCTCATTGGTTAGGCAGAAATGAAGTTCTATGAGTTTCTTGAACTCCAGCCAATCTGTGGTATCCTCTTTTAGAATTTTATTCAGATGGGCTTGTGTGAAAGATCCTGCATCTCCTTTTGTCATTTGTGAAAGTATGGCTTTGACTCTGGCTTCTCCTTGGAGTGCACCAATATTCTCTTGTCTCCAGACTTGGGCCTTGATCCACCATTCTTCAAACTTTCTTCCTCTTGTTCCATCATATTCTTCTGGGTCTGCTATAACCTTTGTGATTCGAGTACCAGACCCTAACCCTTCAGGGGCCTTCAACTATTCTTCCATCTCTTTGATGTCTTCTTTTAGTTTTCAATTTTCTCATAAGATCTGTTCTAGAGTAGCACCCTATATGTTTAGATAATCTTTTAAATGAACTTCCAACTGGGATAGATCATTCTTTGAAGAGCCAGCTAACATGTCCAGTGCATTTGTGAGATGTTCAGATAATGACATAATGGTTTAATTGAATGCTGCAACCATAGTGTTATTGTCTTCTTTATCAGATCTGACTAATTAGGGAATATGCCAATTGTTTTCATTATACCAACCTCTACGGTATCTCCAATTATCTCCAGAGGCTTTAGTGGGGCTGACTATTCCCATGCTTATCTCAAAAGGGTTTTCTTCTGTCTTGCATACATGTACTATGGTGAGTATGAGTGTGTTATGTTCAACAACTTGTTTGATTATTCAATAAAGAATAGCTGTTGATACTAGAAAGATTCCTATGAGTGTTGCTAAAATGAGTTTGAATTTAGAGATCATCTAGCAATTGTGACAGTGGTGTTGGAGTCCTTTTCCAAATATCCAACCATCTGAAGTGGTGTGGGTTGCAGAAACTACTTCTACAAATGCAGAGTAGGGTATGCAAAAAGTTCTTGATCAGTTTCCCACAAATAGAATGGGGACTTGAGAGTCTGTTGCATATTTGGCAATCCACCTAAGGAAGTAGATGGTGATGAGATAAAAGATCAGGCAGAAAATGAGGCAGGTGACAAATAATTGCATTCAATATTTGTAAGATCTAGCTGATATGTCCCTTAATCTTATTCTACTTCCTCTTTCAATTCCTCTCTTTATCTCCTGCTGGTATTGCTGCCTTTGCCTTTTTCTTGGGGGTGGTGCAGGGGCTTCTTCAAACTCATACTCCAACCAGCCTTTTGATAATCTTCTTCTAGAAAGATTAAAGGTCCAATTATAGAAATTGGCCTATACCATTGAAGCTAAATGAAACGGCTGAATCTATATCTGCCTAGTGAACTCCTGTTCATGTCTTCTTCAGCTAAGTTCAAGCTGCTAACAAACACAAAAACAACAAAAACAACCTAAAGGTCGTATAAGACAAGGGGTGACCATAGCGGGTGAGGCGTAGGTCCAGAGAGAAAGGACTATGTCAGGTTAGGCTTAAGTCTAGTGACTATGGTGGGTAAGGCATAAGTCGAGATGACCATATCAGGTGAGGCTTAGGTCAGGAGAGAGCAAAGGGTGGCGAGTCAGACGGTGTGAGCAACAACTCAGACAAGCACCAGGCTCTAGGCTATATGACCCTGGCCTAGGGGAGTAGCTCTAAAATTCAGGAGAGAACCAAAAGACTAGACTGGGGATTGCCCAGCGTTGTCCTTGGGGTTTATATACTATTCTACTGTTTGTACATGTTTGTCTAACCCTAATACCTGATTAGGTAGAATGCTATGCCTACACAGTAGGGATGCAACTAAGGTAAGAGTCCGTGTTGTAGCTATCCAATAGCGATAAAGATGTACCACAGCCTTATGGGCTGAGGGTTAGTATCAACCAATAGCATAACTACCTGCACTGCCTACGAGGCGGTGTGATGCTGTGTGCCATGCACATCAAGTGCTTTGTTAATGTCCATGATACAGCCTTGAGGGCTGATGGTATAGGCTATGCCGTAGGGATGAGGGGTCTTGTATAGCCTCTAGGGCTAAGGGCTTATACCATCCAATGGTGTAAAGTGCAGATCACAGCCTCTAGGGCTGAGGGGAATGGGATCCAATGGCAATAAAGAATGTCATACAGCCTCTAGGGCTGTGAGGAAGCAGATATGAATGACATGTTTGATCCTGCAAGTGGCAGATCAAATGGAAGAGAAGGCGCAGCCTTGGTGATGATCTGGGCTGTGTCATAGCCATGCACAGCACAGAGATGAAAGGAATCACTCAGTGATTAAAGGGGCGTTGGCTACATGTGTTAGAAGATCAGAATAGACACGGTAATGACCGTGGTCAAGAATAGCCAAAAGGGAATAGATCTGATCAGGAATGAAGAGCAGAAGATAAGCATGATCAGATAAGTCATGAAATGATAAGATAAGATAAGATCAAGCAAAAGTATTTGTCAAGTACACGTTGAGTGTATTCAAGTACACATCAAGTGTACTGTTGCGATGAAGAGTCTACCAGAGACCATATACGAGATGGCAAGGATCGTCACACTGAAGCATAAAATGCCCTCTTTTCTTCTGAGGGCAGCTAATGCAGAGGTGACTGATCTGCAACATCTATAATGCTCAGTCCCAGGCTGCAGTCATTCAGATCTGGGGTGGGGGTAGGTGGAAGGAGGAGGTCTGGGAACTCTGACTCTCTCTTTCTTTTCATAGGGGCAGATAGTATAAGGGGGACAATTATGTCCTCATCCTTCAAGTCAGTGGCTGATGATGTGCTGTTTTCACAGCTGAGATCTAATCTCACTTCTCCTTTGATTATATCTCTTACAATCAAGTCCTAATGGAGGAAGCCAGGTAAAGAACCTTCTAATTCCCTTAAAAAGGTGGTTGCTGGTGATACAGAGGCATTTCCACTGTCTGGGACCTGTGTAGCCTGTTCTTGCCCTTCCCTTGGCTCTGTTCATTGACAACCAATAATGAGGGGGCAAAGGGAGTGGTGGAACTGGATGGGCACTAGCACTTGTTAGTACTGGTGTGTCTGTAGTAGAAGGGGTCACTAGAAAAGATAAGAGTCTAGTCTAATGAAATGGCAGAATCCAAAGGTGAACTTGAACCAGTTCTACTACAACTATCAGCTAAAGAGATAAGGAAGTACTAACTTGTTCTGTTGAGAAAAGAGTTGAGGGTGCAATGAGACTTAGTAGTCGAGTTCTAGTGATAATCCAAGAGACTAGACTGGGGATCTACCTAGCATTGTCCTTGGGGTTTATATACTACTCTACTATTTGTACATGTATTGCTAACCCTAATACCTGATTAGATAGAATGCTATGCCTACACAGTAGGAATACAACTAAGGTAAGAGTCTGTGTTGTAGCTATTCAATAGCAATAAAGGCATACCACAGCCTCTAGGGCTAAGGGGAGTAGAAATAAATAACATGTTTGATACTGTGGGTAGCAGATCAAATGGAAGAAAAGCTGCAGCAGCAGTAATTAAGTGGGCTGTGCCATAGCCATGCACAGCACAGAAATGAAAAGAATCACATAGTGATTAAAAGAGCATTGGCTACACACTTTAGAAGATCAGAAGGGCACAGTAATAACTATGTCAAAGAATAGCCAAATGGGTTTAGATCTGATCAGGAAGAAGAGCAGAAGATAAGCACAATCAGATTAGTCATGAAATGATAAGATAAGATCAAAGAAAAAGTATATGCTAAGTCCAGCTTGACAAAGAGTCTACCAGAGACCATATATGAGACAGCAAGGATCATCACACCATGTTTGGCAAAGAAATCATGCATCAAAGACCCAATAAATTCCCCCCCATGATCTAAACATACAGAAGAGAGAGTAAGACTAGTAGCAGACTCTGCCCAAGAAACCATGTTGTGGAAATGCTAAAAGACAGTTGACTTCTTGTGGACATATGCCAGTAAGGCATATCCAGAGTGGTCATCAATGAAAGTAAGAATATATCTTGTGTGAGAGCAAGACTTGACCAGTAAAGGCCCAATAAGGTCAGTGTGAACTAGACCAAATGGGTGAGCAGCACACTTTGAAGAGTCTGGGAAGGAGCATTGCTGTTGTTTTCCCTGTAAACATCCAGAACAAGGAGCTAATGAATCCTTTGGAAGAGATGGAATGCCTTTAGTCTGAGTCAAGGCATAATGAAGATCATTGTAAGATGGATGTCCAAAACAGTTATGCCAAAGCTGATGGAGTAATGTTACATATGACAGGAATCTGATGGCAGAATTTGCAGATGGAATGATCATTATGGACCAAATCCAGTGCAAGTTATTCACTGGAGATGAGGCAGACACCTGCATGACCAAGCAACCCTGTCTGTTCCAAATGGAGGATTTTTCATTGTTAATCTCACATGTATACCCTTGAGATGTAAGAATAGGAACTAATAGCAATCAATGTCCTGCATGTGAAGCAAACCATATGTTTGAAAGGGTAAATGTTGGTAATTCTGAATTTCATTGTTGTAGGATGACTGTTCCTGGTCCAACCATCTCAATATGAGATCCATTAGCAACAACTGCCAGACAGATATTGGAATCCAAGTTGACAAAGTCATCTATATAGGGTGTCAAATGATTAGTACACCCACTATCAATCATCCAATGTATCTTTGCAAATGCTAAGTCTTAATCTCCTCCAATGGCACACACTAGGATATAATTGGAAAGATAATCAATTTGATCATCATACTGAAAACAAAAGGGGTAATCATGTTGTGATATACAAGTGTCAACTGTCTGAACTGCGATTGGTTTATCAAAGACATTAGGAGCTGCTAAAGCATGCTTTCTAATCTTGTCCTCAAGGTTATCTATATTTAAATGTTCCATGTCTGATAAAAGTCCTTCTAGTGAAATTGTCATCTTCCCTTTTCCTTTCTTTTTCGACTTCTTGTTACCAGACCTTGATCTCTCTTGTTCAATAGGAGACATCACCCTAGCCTTAGAGGGAGAGACAGTGAGAGCAGGACTGAAAGGGCTGTGGATTATTCAAACACATCCCATCATCTTCTTCATCCTTATCCCCCCATCCGGCATGTGCTTCATCAGATCCAAAGTCCTTGAAGTCTTTTTTGTCCATTTCATAGTCTAAATGATTTGTATATACTTCACAAGGATCTATTTCATGCATTTCAGTAGTATTAGGGATTATTTGATGATCTCCAATAAAGGTGTATGTAGTGCCTTCCACTTCATGAGCCTGAGCTTGTCCTTTACCTTTGTGATATCAATTGTATCTTTGTTGCTTCTTCTGGCTGCTGCCAGATGGTGGATTTGATCATTGATTGGGAATGTTTATCCTAGGCTGTGATAGATGCTAAGGAGCTCCTCCTCAATGAGGCTGAGATCCTTGGTGTGAAGGGTGGTTCCTCTGAGGGTTCCAACCACTCTTAGGTGGTCCCTTGCAAATAACAGCAGTTCTGTTGGCTTGTGAAGGTCCAGCCTATTGATTAGACTGTACCTAAGAAATCCTAGAAGCTAAAGGTCTTTGAGTTGATTACAAGTCAACTTTCACTAGTATCTTCTTGGTTATAAGGTCCAATATGAAATTTGCAGTTTCAACAGTGGATACTATGATTAATGTGAGGTTGAAGTAATCATCTGGGAGACAAGAAAGAAGAAACATTGCTTGAAATAATGGTGGGAGGTTAGGACCAGCTCTAGTGAGCTGTTCAAAGGATGTTATAATCCTGTTGATGTCTTCACTGGTGTTCTGAGGTCTTATAGTAAGCCTAGAAATTTGATGAAAGATATGAAACTGGCCAGCTAGACCAATCATTCCAAAAAGGACTTCAATGTGGTCCCAAAGGTGCTTAGCCATTAAGACTGGGTGAGCTGGATCATCATATGTCCAGTCTATGTTCTAAAGCATGAAATCTTGGATGAGGTTTGAGATAAAGCCATTAACATGGTGATCCAAGAGTTTCCACTTCTCTTGATCTGGGACTGTTGTCATCAATGCATAAGTAATATCTCCATTGACTATTCCCCAGATGGAGAATGATTCCAGAACACCACACATGTGAATTGATCATATAGAGTAATTGGTCTGTCCTTTGAGGACTATAATGTGGTGAAGGGTCTGGTTGTCAATCTTTAACTTAGTAGATGTAGGAAGAAGAGTAGCCATTGTATCTGTTTAGGATAAGAGGAGATCTGAAAAGACATTGTCAGCAATGAAGTTGTAGTAAATGGTATGGATGAGAGATGAATCAATAGAATCTGGAGTAAGTGATCTAGAAGTGCTATTTGAACCAGTAGGTGTTAAATATTGTAATGGTGATTGAAAACCCCTGATTTGTAACCATTTGAAATGTCTACATTGTTTTTTAGAATATCCTTGATTTTGATGAAACCAAAAGTTAAGTTTTTTTGTCTTTCCTTTAGAGTTTGTGTCTTCTCAGTTGGTACTAGAATATACCAATCTGGAAGGGGATTGTGGCAGTTGCTTAGGAAATGATCCCAATGCAACTCCTCAAAGTAATGAGGATTATCAATGACAACGTCACTGATATAGCCATGTTCCACACAAATTTCTGGTTCACTACAAGAGTGATAAGGAGTAAACAAATAATTCAAGGGATACCTAGTATTAAGTTCCAAAAAATTGATATAAACAGAGTCCATATCACTATTGTAATTAAAGTCAATGCATTTATAAAGTGGCCATGAAGACAGTATAGGAAAAGAATAAAGATACTTAGTACTGGCATTGAAGCCTTCTACATGCTTCTCCTTCTTAAGCAGCTGCTCAAGGTACTCTTCCTTGCCTAATTCTTCCTCCAAGAGCTTGATATATCACTGTAGCAATGTTGGGGCCATTGGCTTCTGCTTGGCAAATTAGACATTGCAGCTGTCATTGTTGACAGTAGCTAGGCTTGTGATGAAAGTTGCACCAATATTGCCTATCAAAGGTGGCATTCCAAGTGTCTTGGTAGGGAATTTCATCAGGACCATATTGGAGTAGGTCCTGTCCACCTTCATCATGCCTAGCATGATAGTAGGGTACTAAGGGATTATTCCTGTTAGTATTCAGAGAATCAATCAATCTAATGTTTTCAGGATTAGGGGGAAATTGTTCTTGGCATAAAACTTCCAGCCCATAAAATGGACTCTAGTCCTTGATAACAGCCCATTCCCCTTATAACTCCAGGATGGTGCCCATCCTGCACCTGAGTATGCAGAGAATAGACTTTCTTCTTGATACATGAATGAGTTTATCTGATAGCAGGTCTTTGTCCATGTTTCAACTGGTTGAATTATGAAGGGGTCAATAAGGCAGTGATTTCATACAAGTTGGTGGAAGAAAAGAACAGGTGATGTGCCAGTCTGGATGAAAACATTGAATTCCCTATCTACTACCTCTTCATGCATATTAAGCACAGTCCACTCTCTGAGATCGTCCTTGACCTCATGAGCTTCCTCTACCTCTAGTTGGCCTTGAAATATAGCTTAATGATAAGCCTGGTGCTGCATGTCCCTAGGAATCCTCCCATTTCAGATCCCCCAAGGGTTGGCTTGGTTGATGTCCTAAAGTAGTAGTTCTATGACTTTGTAATCCCAGTCATTAAGAAAGGCCACACATTGAAAGTTGTCTTCCAACAACAGAGGTGCTTGGAAATGCAACTGTGTGATCTAATTGCTGGTCTGGTGATTGAGACAGTGATGGAGATGTTGATGCATCAATATTGTAAGGAGATGGTGGAGAATATATAAAAGTGATAAAAGGAGGTGTTGATGAAGTATTTAAACATACAGGTGATGACAATGGAGTGGATGGAGTGGTAGGAACATTGATTGAAGTTTGTCGCTTAGGATTGATAGAAGGAAAAAAGGATGGTGGTCAAGTCCTTCTGGGTCTGTCTTCTATAATGACAGATATAGACTCTGCTCAAATCCTGGAAAAATATTGTTCCATTAGATTTAAAATATTCAGGTCCACCATGGGAGAACTATCAGAAGAGGAAACTGGATCAATCTGAGAAGTGGATGTTGGTTCTAAAACATGAAGTGTTTCATAAGTTCCAGGTCCTCATTCTAATAAGTTCCTAAAAAGGATAAAGTTCTGTCACCTGTAGTATTTAATTTCTTCTGGAGAAGTCCATAAAATCAGAGAGTGCTAATTGTTACAGATCTGGCCTCATTCCATGGGTCTGCTGCATAAAGGGCATGGCAGTTTAAAGTTTACTAATAAAAATGGTTCTGGCATATCTAGAAATCTAGAAAAACAAAAAGAAGATTCTGAATCAGGGGTAACTGGTTGGTGTTCCAACCTTATGGTCATATGCCAAGAATCAGTTGCATTAGTGGAACTCATGACAAGTGTCCATATATGTCCATTCTCCTGAAGAAAAAAGGTTATGTATCCAAAAACTGTTTTGAAAAAGGCATATCCCTGAAACATATTTTCAGGATTTCCCAACATGGCTCCTATAGCAGATGCTACAAGTTGCAAGACTATGATAAGTCCTGTAAGCCACCAATTCTTGCACATAACGGTAGGAGGCATTGTGAATTCAAAAGATGTCCTTTCATGTCAAGGTGGGGCTCATAACCTATCAAAGTAGCAGGGCTACCTTAATGTGCATAGGGAGAAGAGGTATTAAAACCAAGTAGAAAACTTACTTGGTTGATTCAAAAATTGAGTGGCAGTCAAGAGGTGATATGAAGAGATAGATATTCTGGAGTGAAACTCAACAGAAGAGATGTATGTTGTATGAGTACTGGGCTAAGAAGCATGGCTCACCTTTTAGCCCTTATATACTGTAAGAGATATGTTTGTCCATATGTACAGTAAGGATAAAACTGATAAGTACCAGAGAATGACAAAGAATATCATGGAATAAGTGTCAAGGTATCAGTATAGCTATCAAATAGCAATAAGAACTCTTATCTATGATGTCATAACAATAGATAGTGAAAATAGACCATGATCTGGAACAGATCACATGAAAGTCATGTGATACAGTCTAGAAGGATTACAATCAAGATAAGAATTATTTAATAAGAAATCATAAATCCCAACACAAGTATGAATTGGCATTCATATACCACATTAGTTAGATACATCTTTTCACTTGTTAACCATCTAACAGTACATTTTGATCACAGAAGATTCAACCTCATCACACTGGCATTTACAGAAATAGAGGTCTTCAGCAAGTCATTAACAAGGTTCTATTCAAGAATAGGCATAATAAGGGACCAAGTGGGAGCAGTACTATTGCCCATTCCCTGTCCTGGCCTATACACTCAGTCTTACAGTGGTCAGTTAGAATTTTATTCTATAATGAGTACTAACGTTACTAAATGACAGGTTAAGTGTGCAATTGATGAATGGACATTCAGTTGGCATAAGTTGATCACATTCCAGGAAGAAATCTATGGTCCTATCTTCAAGTGGCACTTTGACACACTATAATACTTCAACAAGAAAACACAGGAAATAAACATTTTGAGCTCCATCATGCATAAGGTGTATGCAAATGGAAGGTAAGTACTACTATACTAATATATCTACAGTATGTCTGATGCTTTATCCAGATCACATGCCAGTGTGGAGGCCATGCCAGTGCCAGTGCACATTATAGCTCTGCCTGACAATGTGATCCAAGATGTGATTGAAGAATTCAGTTATGAAGCCGAGAAGAATGATGAGGAAATGGTGAAGGATGTAAAGGATCTGCATAAGGTAAAGGCAGGTCAGGATGAGGACATTTATGACACGGATGAGTACTAGTGTGTTTATGATGTGGTGGTAGTATTGCTGGTGTTATGTGGGTGGTGGTAGCTGTAGTGGATTTAAGTAGCACTACAGTGTCAAAGTTGTGCTACATTGCAATTACATGGCCTGCTACAGATCACTATGGAGTTCCAGTAGAAGTTAAACCATTCATAAAGATCTATAAAAAGGAAGGAAGCCTATGGGTACTGTAATAGTATGACAACTGGAATGACTCTAGAAGTATTGTCTATGATCTCTAGAAGACTTGTAATCATCTCAATAAGACATCCCAGAGGGATGCTCACATAAGATTGTACCAAGGAAGTACATTTGTATACAGAGCATGAATACTAGTTGAACATGCATAACAACTACACTTTTGCCTTATTCTAGGATAAGATTGCATCTTATCTTATCTTATCATTGCATGATATCTTATCTGATCATGCTTATCTTCTGCTCTTCTTCATGATCAGATCTAAACCCCTTTTGACTATTATCTCTTATAGTAATCACTGTGCACCTTTTGATTGTCTAAGCCAACAATTCCCATAACTCATCCTTAACAGATATGAACAGAAAGTGTTCATTCACAAAGCATCACATGCTATGCACATCACATCACATTACATTCATCACAATAACCCTTATCCACAGAGATACTAGGAAGATCCTAGATCTATAGAGTAGATCTTATTCATTACCATGCTATGCATGGCTATGATCCATAGCTCCAATCATGATGGTTGCTATGCAATCCATTTCCTTCCATTTGATCTGCCACCCACAGTATCATCAAACATTTCTCTACACAGCCTAGATGGTTATATGCCTCACATATCATATGTTTCCTCTATAGTTCAAAAGATTGTACTAGATATCAATTACACCATTGGACGACACTCTACATAGCCCCAGAGGCTATGTCTATAGACTTTAAACCAGCACTAGATGTGCATGGCCAAGAACCCTATAGTCTTAAAGGCTATACCCACAGCCTTATAGACTATACCACAGATATTAATATGGATATTAAAGAAGCACTTGAGGTGCATGTTAACATAGCATTACATAGCCTTGTAGGCAGTGCAGGAAGTTATGCTATTGGTTGATCCATACCCTCAGCCCTAGAGGCTATGGTACATCTTTAATGCTATTGAATAGCTACAACACAGACTCTTACCTTAGATGCATCCATACTTATTAGACACAGCATTATACCTAATCAGATATTAGGGTTAGACAAACAAGTACATACAATGTAGTAGTATATAAGCTCAAGGGATAATGGCTGGATTCCCTCCAGTCTAAATCTCCTTGAAGATTCAGTCTTACTATCATATGCCATTCCTACTCTGGAACTCCACATCCAACTCCTCAACAACTCTGGAGTGATCTCCTCTGTTCACATGTGTAGGATCTCCAGACCCATGTGACTTTTTCTTTTATGTTCATCTTTGTTCTCTGATTGGCTGTGCCTGTCCATTTTGTTGGGTCTTCATTCTTAGATGCACAGTCTGGCATATCACATCTCCAGTGCACAGCTCCAGGTTTTTCATTCCCATCTTAGTTATCATTCCATTCCACAGCTACTCCGTTAGTAATGCGATACAACTCCAGTAGTATAAATATCATAGTTACTTTGTTGTAGATCCCTCAGTTTGAATATTGATTTGAATAACTCTGGTTGTCTCCTTCCTTACCCTCATATCTCTCCTTTGAAGAGTTGAACCTACACAAGGCATGACACATAAGTCCTGCACTGAGACTCACCCCTCCACTCCACTACTCCACTCCTACTCCTGTGCCCTTGGACTTCCTTCCAAAGGACCAGAGTAACCAATCTTAACACTTATTAGGATACGTAGACCCAGAAGTTCCCCAGCAATCTAAAGAATAGGTTTTACTCCCCTAAACCAAAGATATAGTCTAGAGCCAGGAGCTTGCCTAAGTCAACCTTAACATAGAATGGACTCACCACTGCTACCATCTCTCCCCTTTGGCTTTAGCCTCACCTACTCAAGCCAGTTCATTGTTCCTAAAACTCTGGACTCATTTGCTCAAGCTGCTTGCCTATTAGGTTTTGTTTTAGCTTGAAGCCTTTGCTTCACTCCTCACCCAAGACTCTAGGAAGAAATCTTACAAAGTACTCAGAGGTACTTAAGACATATGACATAGTAGATTGTTGTTGTTTCAGATACTACAGTACTACATGTACTATAGAGTGCTTCATTGTAACTGTTTTTTTTCCAGATGTCGTAGCATCTTGCTCACAAGTTGCATATGCATCACAAGACATTTTCATAGAGGAGCAATTAAACACTATCCAAATGTTCTCCACAACATGGGAAATGAGTATACATCAACTTACCACTACCACATCACATATCCATTCATGTACAAATGTCTCTTGGTACTCATTACAAATGTCACATAGGTGGATATTGCTGGTATGCACATCTATACTGAAGGATTGAACAATTGTGCCCCACACGTGATCCTTTTGATACTCGAACAACAAGTTTGCCGAGGAAAGACTCCCTCAGCATTCACATGAAAGACACAAATATATCCTACAAAGTTAACTGTCAGGATTGGATTCTACCTATCTGGAACATGGGCCAGTGTCATTGAGTACCTGTCACATTCTCATACTCTTCTCCCTCAGGCAGAGTTGAAGTGTAACATTTTGATATTCTGACGAGGGTGTTTCTGATACACCTCCTAGAAGAAAACGTCAAGCTTGAAACAAGTGTTCAAGCATCACATCCTCTAGTTCTGTAGAAGCATGAGCAAAAGTATTTGGTCAAGTTGCTGCTCTCTAATCACCTATTGCTGTTGACATTTTATACATTCAGATCAAGCTTCAAGTAGATGTTCAATGGACATAGTTGCATCATTCACCAACCTCATGCAGGCTGGAAACATCCAACCACATGCTCAAAGATTAAACCAAGAGGTCTTCCCAAGAAGCATGTGCACCACCTTCAAAGATTTACAAGAATGCAAAGCATGTGGGGGTTTGCAGAGGGTATTGTGCAGCATGAATCACCACTAGTATATGATCTTGTCATCCTTGACCTCTACAACATTGTGCTGGTTCATAGTAAATTATGACACTCCTACTATATTATTAGTATATGGACAACACATCAAACATGCCTGATTCGACCTCAATGTGATCATATGTTCTACCAAGTCAATCTACTGGTGTTGACCTCTTTAGCTTGTGTTTTAAGTCATCTTCATTAACATGGGGGATTTTTTGTGTTTGATGGGACATATTGGGTTGTTGTAGTGTGATATGGATGGCTCAGGTATGTTGCCCAACTTCCATTTGCTCTGACATACTATGACGATCCTTGCCATCTCATATATGGTCTCTAGTAGACTCTTTATCATAATGGACTTAGTGTATACTTTTTCTTGATCTTATCTTATCATTTCATGACTAATCTAATCGTGCTTATCTTCTGCTCTTCTTCCAATCAGATCTTATGTTTTTTTTTGCCAACATTGATACTGGACTTTCAATCTGGTACACCACATACAAACTCACAATTTAGTAGCAATATCAAGCAAGGTTTTCGCTAACGGCAGTTGGCACTTCCAAGTCTCTGCTACAAAACATTTAGTGGATCACAGTTGGGTCACGGTGACAACAATAAGTTTATTATCATCAACTTTGGCATATCACTGAACAGGCGACCTATCTGGCTGACACTGTTGATTTACACTGTGGGAAATGGGTTAAAGAACATCTAATGATTTCCAATGACGCATTCAACAACGAGATGTACACCAGGCCCAGTAGTGCGAGCAAGGTATGTCGTCTTGTCACCCCCATTTGGCTACTCTTTACCATGGTTATCACCATGTCCTTCTAGACTCCTAACACATGTAGCCAATGCCCTTTTAATCACCAAGTGATTCTTTTCATTTCCATGCTGTGCATGGCTATGGCACAGCCCAGTTTATTACCACTACTACAGCTTCTCTTCCATTTGATCTGCCACCCGCAGTATCAAATGTGTTATTTATTTCTGTTACCCTCAGCCCTAGAGGCTGTGGTACATCTTTATCACTATTGGATAGCTACAGCATGGACTCTTACCTTAGTTGCATCCCTACTGTGCAGGCATAGCATTCTACCTAATCAGATATTAGGGTTAGACAAACATGTACAAATAGTATAGTAGTATATAAACCCCAAGGACAATGCTGGGTAGATCCCCAGTCTAGTCTCTTGGATTACCTCCAAAACTCAACTACTAAGCCTCAAGCCTCACCTCAACTCTCTACTAACTGTAGCAAGTTAGTACTCTCCCTTTTTCATTAGCTAATAGTTGTAGTAGAGCTGGTTCAAGTTCTGAGTTCTGCCATTTCATGTACCTTGTCTCTAGCTAGCAGCTTTGTTGTGACTCATGCTGCTCACTGCACCATCCATTCTGTGTCATCTCCCATGCATTCTGTCACATTCTTCATTGTTCTGGTAGTTGCAATTTCCTTCAGCAGTTCTCAGCTTGTCCCACTCACCCTCATGGATTCCTAACTCCCTGTCTCAACCTGAATATTCATTGCATCATTGTTACCATTCTTCTGATCTCTGTAGCATCATCAGTTGCTCTGATAATTGCTTGGTACATCCGTTTCACTGCTCAGGTCATCTGGCTTAGCTTGAACCTTTCTTCAGCTCTTCGCTCTAACCGTTCATCGACTGTGCTTGCACACTTCACAGCTTCTTCTGGCGCTTCCTAGCATCCTCGTTGCACTCCGACGCTCCTAATATGTCACTATCACCATAAGTAGGCTCTATTTCGCAAACCAACATTCGTTGTGTGCCCAAGTGTTTCGTATCGTCATGTTCGCTCGTATCACTACGCAATCGTTTGGTTGAACCCAGTACCAATGGAAATAACTCTGGGGATTCCCCAAGCGTGTTGCCTATATTGTCGTTCA